>JARKIC010001946.1:0-86489 GCA_029378375.1 Mycena olivaceomarginata
CCAACTCACCGACCTCACTTTGGACGATTTCACATTTTACGCCGTGGATGAAACCATCTTCATACCCATTTTGATGCCCATTCCGATGCCCATTCCGATGCCCTCCCTCCGCTCTCTTCGCGTTCTTTGTCTCGACGATCGGTCGGACTCCCCAACCGCCCTGGTCACAGGTGTTCTCTCCAATATGCATACCCCGGCGCTCGAGGTCCTGCAGTTTTCCGGTGTGCACATAGATCGGGCGCAAATCACATCCTTCTTCAACCGGAGCTCACCTTCAAAAGCCTTAAAATCCCTAACTTTTGCAAACTCGAGCGTCGTTAATGTTTGCGCCGACGGCGAGGAGAATTCCCCCAAGCATATTCGGCCGCACCTTCCAGAGCTTTCAGCCCTCGAATCCCTGACAATCGTCAACATATGTCATACGGATGCACTTCTGGGGGATCTGCTGGCTACGTCGATAGATGCAAACGGCTCCCCTTGTTGTGCTTTAGCCTCTCTGCACACGCTGACACTTCGATACAAAGATTCAGACCAGTTTGGGATCGCCGCCTGGCCCAAACTGCCGTCGGTACCCCTCGATCCAGCGGATACGGTCACCAGCCATCTGCACGACCTGCGCACATCAGTTGCCCGCCTCCGCGAGATCCGTCCAATTCATCTCCGACTTCCGCGCTCGCGCTTCTTCACCGGACGCGATGACTGGAGTCGCGACGACCCAGACTTTGAGATGTTCGATGTGCAGCCGATCCTGCGGTCGTTGGGGTATCGAAGACACTGAGACCGTATACGCTGGGACGTAGATGCAGACGGGATGATAATGTAACTATCCATGTACACCGAATACCTAATACCATTGCAGAGAGCGAGCCGTAAAATAACATACCTAAACTCCGTTTCGGCATAGCTTGGGACACGATGAAATACCGACGACCCAAACTTTGAGATATTTGGCGCTTCAGAAGGTACTTATCGTGTCACGACCGTGACGCATTGCGGCTTAACCACCAAGACTACCGCACAATCCCGAGCCGTCGCATGTATCACTGCTTGCGCCGGCGAAAAAGACACCAAAAGGGCACGAATGACGAGGGGAATGCGAGCCGCACCAGCCTCACCTCCACGTTACCCCAAGAATTGGTCGACGAGTGCCTGTCGTATCTTCCGTACCGGAACGATGTCGAGGCCTGCGCCTTAGTCTGCATCTTGGTCGATGGCAGCCCAGCGTCTTCTTTTCCAAACAATTTATCTCGAGAGCACACGTCAGTGCCAACGCCTCGAAAGGACGCTGCGCACATCGTCTCACCTCGTTCCACATATCCGCTGGCTTAGCCTCAACCGATCGCACCGTTGCTCAATCGAGATTGAAGCTTTCGAAAAAATTTGCAAATTTCCATTCACGCATCTAGAGACCGTCGAAGGCATGGATCTCGGTACCATGCCATTGGAAACTGTTGTTCCGTTGCAATGGTTGTTTAGTTTGCCCACCGTGCACACGGTATCCTTGATCAGCACCTTCGACGATCCAGCGATTTTCTTTGTGATGTGGGAGGGATGTTCGCCCGCCCTTAGACGTCTTCATTTGCGTTGCCACACCAAGTCTGGTGAACCTGTCCACCCCACCATCCCGACCTTGCCCCAATCCTCACCGCCAGTCGCCCTCGTGTCGCTCCTGATCGACAGCTGGAAGGGTGTTGATGAATGGCTTCTCCATGACCTCTGTCCTTTCGATTTCTCGCGCCTTGCCTTGTTATCTGTTACTGCCCTGACGGCCCCCAATTATTTCGGCCGCGGATGGCATCTGCGCTCGAGACTATTGAAGTTTTGGAAATCGAGATGAATGTGTCCGACGGAGCATTTCTAGACCTCTCACTGCTCTCGAACCTCCAATTCCTCCGGATCGAAGTTGCATCCTACCTGGACTTTGAAGTTCAAATGGCCATTGCACTCGATACTCTTTCGACCCTCACGTCCGCTTCCCCCATTCGTCAGATCGTCATTTCAGGTTGCGGCGCTGCCACGCGCAATGCCCAGGCCTGCGATCAATTTGACACCAAAGTGGCCAGTCTTCCTTTGCAGCATTTGTCGTCCGTGGGGCTTGAGACGAGTCTCGACTTGTATTCTCACTCCGTGCCACTCTTTCCTCGACTCTACTCGAAAAATCTGGTATGTCGCTGCCCGTTTCAGTTATTTTTCTTCACGCTGACTCTCGATAGCTCTGCCGCAGTGATCGTGGCTGGTTTGAGGTGCGTTTGGGAGCTATGATCATTCCATCCACCGCGCTCACGCCGGCACAGAGGCATGTCCAGCGCAAACGTGTTGTCTGACTTCGGTTCTGCCGAAAAATCCTTCCGAGTCCCCGACTTTTTGAGTTGATGAGTATTTCTTGGATCTAGACGCGAATTTTTGTACGCTCGTAACAACCAGTAAATCAATTCTGGAGGATTCCATCACATTAATTTTTTGGGAAATATATTATTGCTGTGTAACTCACGTGCACTTTTTACACATTCCGATTCTCCGTTTCCAGTCCAGGACGCAACTATGCTTGACGCAGATGAAGAGCGGCTCTTAATTCTCGAGGAGGAGTTTAGAGAATTGACGCTGAAGGAAGCAGATATTTTACTGCAGCTCACCGATGTTTGTTGCCAAGCAGCTCGTCCGAAGCCTGGTTGCGGAGACGAAGAATCGCCACGCGCCTATCTTCACGCTGCCCGTCGAGTTGCTGGTTTCCATAGTTCAGGCAACTCAGCAAGCGACCGACCACAGTGCGCGAGTCGAGGTTATGGTGTCGCACGTCGAAATCGCTGGGCGGTCACCGATGCTTCTTCCCTTTGGACTTCGATAGAACTTTACTGGGGTGTCGAGTCGGACGAAGACCGATTTGCGGCATACCTCGCGCGGTCTCGGACCTACATTCTCTCGGTAACAGCGAAATACGGCGCATTTTACGGGAAAGAAGAATTCGAGTACGAAGAAGTTCCCAACCAACTGGCTACATTTGCATTGCACATATCTTGAATCCACCGGCTCACTCTTCACTACGATGGGACAGGACTAAATGGCCAGGATGCTCTGATGCATTTCCATTCTTTGCATGCTCCTCGTCTGGAGTATCTCGAGATCTCTTCGCATGCACTCCAGAGTCATCACGCCCCATCTCTGTCAATTTTCAATGAAGGTGTTCCACGTTTAACGAGCGTCAAGATCTATAACGTTGACCCCGTTGCGACTTCTGGGAATCCGTGGATGTCCAGGCTTACACGCTTGGATTCGGGACTCTCGGGGGCATGTCCTCAGGACTGCGGGCCAATTGTTCCCAACTCATCGACTTCACTTTGGATGATTCCACATTTTTATCGTGCATCACTCCGTACCTATTTCATCGATGCCCTTCCTCCGGTCTCTCCGCGTACTTTATCTCAATTATCGCCCAGACGCCCTGACATCAGGCGCTCTTTCCATCATCCACACTCCGGCGCTCGAGTTTCTGCAGTTTTCCGGCACGCATATAAACCAGTCGCAGATATCCTCCTTCTTTAACCGGCTTTCACCTTCCAATGTCCTAAAATCCCTGACTTTTGCCAACTCGGGTGTCGCCAACGTGTGCCGGAACTGCGAGCAGAACCCCCCGGCGCATATCCAGCCTCGGGCTCTCAGAAGCTTCCTGGCCCTTGAATCCCTCATAATCATTAACATATGCCACGCCAATGCGCTGTTGCGCGACCTCTTAGCTACATGGAACGCTGCAGACGCGGCCCCTCGCTGTGGTCTGTCATCTCTGCGCACTCTCACATTTCGATTCAAGGATGCGGACCAGTTTAGGATCGCCGCCTGGCCCAAACCCCAGCTCCGGCCAGCGTCCCTCGATGCGGCGGAGACCTCTCCTGACGATCTGCGGAAATGACTTGCCCATCCCTGCGTCGGGCCCGGCCCGGCTTGGTGATGCCCGGGCTCGGCCTGGCGGGCTTTAGGCTTGAAGCCAGGCCCTGAGATTCACTATTTCTCGGTGGACTCCACCACGTCCACCACGCGCGCTCAGGCACATGCGCATTCATCCCCACTGCTGCGTCACCAGGCAATAGCATCTTCGCCAATACGCTGGGCGACTGCCCAGGTGTTGGCGTCCAATCCAGCTTGTGCTTCTCAACGTCCGAGACACCCCGTCGGTGAGCGGAGTCGCCCTCCAGCGGTGCACGACCACCGCGTGACAGTTCATGTGAGGCTGCTTCTCGTCGTAGCTGGTTGGTTCCGCTTCTTCACCGACACGTTAAAAATGCTCATACCCACCCGCGGAAAGTGATCAGAGATGTTCCAGTTTCTCCTCACTCCTCGCATTGTGTCTGTTGCAACGCTCGTCGCCGCCGGGCCCTGCGACCTCTACGCCTCCGGCGGCACGCCCTGCGTCGCCGCGCACAGCACCACCCGCGCGCTGTTCAGCGCCTTCACTGGCTCCCTCTACCAGGTGAAACGCGCCTCCGACGGCGCCACGACCAACATCGCGCCGCTGTCGCTGGCGGTGTCGCCAACGCCGCCGCGCAAGACTCCTTCTGCGCCAGAACCACCTGCCTGACTCACCACCATCTTCGACCAGTCCCGGCCGCGGCAACCACCTCACGCAGGCTCCGCCCGGCGGCTTCAGCGGTCCCAGTTCCAATGGCTTCGACAATCTGGCCGCCGCGGATGGCGCGCCGGTCACGCTGAACGGACAGAAGGCGTACGGCGTCTTCATCTCGCCTGGCACTGGCTACCGCAACGACGCCACCAATGGCATCGCCACGGTCAGTCTTCTTACCTATGATGCTCTACCTCCGTGTGCTGACAGCGACGATTAACTTCAAGGGCGACGCTGCGGAGGGCATGTACGCGGTCCTCGACGGCACGCATTTTAACGGGGGCTGTTGTTTCGACTATGGTAATGCGGAGACCTCAGCGCGCGACACGGGCAAACGGGCACATGGAGGCCATCTACTTCGGCAACAGTAGGACCTGGGGCACGGGTTCGGGCAACGGCCCCTGGATCATGGCTGACCTCGAGAACGGCCTGTTCTCCGGATTCAACACGCGCAACAACCCCGCCGACCCGACGGTCACCTCGCGCTTCGTCACGGCCGTCGTGAAAGGCGAGCCGAGCACGTGGGCGATCCGCGGCGGGAACGCCGCGTCTGGCTCGCTATCGACGTTCTTACAGCGGCGCGCGCCCCAACGCGTCGGGCTACAATCCGATGCACAAGGAGGGCGCGATCATCCTCGGCATCGGTGGCGACAACAGCGTGGGCGCGCAGGGCACGTTCTACGAGGGCGTGATGACGTCCGGCTTCCCGTCCGACGCGACCGAAAACTCGGTCCAGGCCAACATCGTCGCGGCCAGGTACGCCACCACCTCGTTGACGAGCGGGCCCGCGATCAGCGTGGGCTCCGCGGTGTCGTTCCGCGCGACGACGGCGTGCTGCACGACCCGCTACATCGCGCACACGGGCACGACGGTCAACACGCAGGTGGTGACCTCGAGCAGCACGAGCGCCCTGAAGCTGTCCGCGAGCTGGACGGTCGTTGCGGGTCTCGGGAACAGCGCGTGTGTGTCGTTTGAGGCGCGCGACACGCCGGGCAGCTTCATCCGGCACTCCAACTTCACGCTGCTCGTGAACGCCAACGACGGCACGAAGCAGTTCAACGAGGAGGATGCGACGTTCTGCCCGCAGGCGGGCCTCAACGGGCAGGGCAACACGATCCGCGCGTGGGGCTACCCGACGCGCTCCTTCCGACACTTCAACGACGCCGTCTTCGTCGCGAGCAGCGATGGCTGTGAACACGTCGACGTCGCCGCGTCGTCGTTCAACGACGACGTCAGCTGGGTGGTCGGCTCCGCCTTTGCTTAAGTCCTCGCCGGGAAAACTAATAAGAGCACCGCGCACGAACCTAGTTGTTGCTTTCGCTCTTCTACGCGCTTGTAAATACGAAAAGGGGATAATTCTATTCCGCAACCCCCCGTGCTTTGTATCTCTCCCCCTTGATTCATTCCCTGTACTCGGAGGATAGGTTTTGAGGCAGAATTTTGTCAAATTCCCTTTGCAAATTCCAGATTCCCCAGTTTAAATAAAACATCTCAACAAGAAAGGTACTGCCGCGCTCGCGCTCCTTCACCGGCCGCGACGGCTGGGACCCCCGACGACCCAACCTTCGAGATATTCGATGTAGATCCGCTCCTGCGGGCGTTGGGATACGATGAGCACACCGAGCACTCCACAAGCTGGTAATTTTCTTACGGGAGAAGAAGCCACGGTACCACCTACCGATCTTCCTGTGCGATGCACCAGAACGGCGCTACGTACTCAGCAACAATATACATTGCATTCGAATAGACTAGGCTGTAGGGATACATGTGGGAGCCGCGCAATTTCAGTGTCCGCAGACGACCGCGCGATATCGATATTTTGTTGTGTACTCGGCGCGTTCTATGTCTTCTCCGTCGCAAGCGTAGTGTAGCATGTCGTATGTCGTATGTCGCATATCGTATATCGTATATCGTATACGTCGTACGTGCGTGTATGCGTGTTTGTGTCGATACCTGGCCGTGCGCGTTATTCTCGCCTGTTGACACGCAAAACGAGAATACGCACCGCCGCCGCCATTCACCCCTGCTTCTCCACCAGCTCGATCCACGCATACCACGCGCCGCCCAACCAGCGTCAGCAAGATCCCCACCGCGTTCAGCGTCGTGATCGTGAGCTTGAAGATCACCACCGCGCACACGATCGTCAGCACCTGCTTCACGTTCGCTGCCGCCAAAAAAACGCGCTGCGTGAGTACATGCTGTCGACGTCGAGAAGGGGAAGGGGAAAGGGGAAGGGGCGCGCACCAGCAACCGTCATCCCCAGCGCGCCGACGCGGCGGTTCGCGCTGAAGCTGACCACCTTCAGGCCGAACGCGAGGCACCCGTTCAGCAGCAGCGCGCCGAGCGTGCCCGCGGACAGCTCCGCGGCGCGCAACGCGGCGCGCAGCTCGCCGGTGACGTGCGCGAGCAGGACCGCACTGCACGAGCGCGAGCGGGGAGAGCAGGAAGAGCAGGTCGAGCGGGTTGCTGAAGTACGGGCGCGCGGGGCGGGCCGGGGCGGGCGTCGTCTGGAGGACGTCGTGAATATCGTCTTGAGCGCGGCGAGGACCGTGCCGAGGAGCGTGAGGAGGAACCCGGCGTAGCTGAAGTAGTAGTCGCCGAAGGTGCTGTTTGTGGTGTGTGGAAAAAAAATCAGAATCGCGGAAAGGAGGGAAGGAAACCGAAAGGCGGCGTACGCGAGTCCGACGCCCGCGACGACGGGTATGAGGGACATCTTTTTCGAGTGGCTGCTTGGCGCGCCGAACAGGAGGCCGGAGAAGAAGATCGTGAAGATCGGGGTCGCCGCGCGCACCACTTGGTGGAACTAGAGTAGATGCGGATCAGCTCGTGCAATGCCAGGAACGGGGGAGCGTACCGGGACTGTGACGAGCTGGAGCGACACATTGCTGACGACGATGTTGATCGCGTAGAGCCACGCTGAACGCCATGAGGACGACTGTCCCGCCGAGAGTGAGACGCGAGGGCGCCGAAACATCCGCGCTGCGCCAGCAGGGCGCCGCCGAGGGTGCCAAAGAGCGCGTGCAGAGCCGAGAGGGTGTACGGGAAGGGGAAGGAGACCAAGACGCCTTTGTTGTACAGCGTGAGGCTGAGGTTGAAGCAGAAGTACATGGCGAGCCAGACCGACGGGGACTCGAGCGTGGCGGGTAGTTTGCATGGGGAGGAGGAGCAGAGCGTTGCTGAGCTTGGGGGATGCGGGGGGGGTCGAAGAAAAGGGGGGAGGCGTAGGTTCTGTGGGCGAGGGGGATACGGAGCCGCTGGGGTTTAGGGATGCGGGGGTACGGTTCGTGGTGGTATGCGCGTTGGTGCAGGGACGCGGAGGCGAGGCGGAGGGAGCTGTTTCGCATGCGCGCGGTGTGGGGAGCGGCGCGGTAGTTATCGCCGGGGGCGGGCTCGGTGTCCTTCCTGTACCTGGCGAGAGACATGTCGGTTCTCAAGTTGATGCGCTGTGCGGGCTCATGGAGCAGAGGCAGAGTCAGGGCCTGCATGGGCGAGTCCGACGAGTTGGACGCCAAAGAGAGGTCGAGGCATGAAGGAGGCTGGCGCCCAGGCTTGAGCGGACCGGGAAGCAGCGGTCTTGTTGTTCTAGGAAGTCGCCGTGATCCACTAGCACTGGCAGCCTGAGAAGAGGAAGACATGGTGCTTGCAGATGGCTTGGAAGGACCAGACAGCGTTGAAATAGCGCCCATAGCGAGTCTAGCTGGTTTCAGTCGAAGCGAGCACGAAGAGGAAGTAAGCAGTTGAAGCGAGATGGGCGCGTCGGTCGAGGTTTGCGCGCCCACGTGACGCCCCATGTCGGTCCCGCTGTTCGCCAAATTTGGCCTGCGAGGGCGGACCTGATGAGTACGCTGACACGACTGACAGACGCGATGAATGGAGCGCGAGGGGCGCAGGAAGAGACATCTATCATCTAACACTTCATTACCACTACTAGTAGTACCATGGCCACATACATGCCTCAGGCTCTGCTTCGGATATCTCACGCAGTCGATTCCATGTATAGACGCACCACACTCAAAAAACAGGAAAGGAACGAAATCTGGTCCAGGAGGATATTCCGAAAATTTGCGGCATAAACACCGATAGCTTCAATAGCAGGAATTGTGATTCATCTACCGTGTACCGAAGACGTGGTGACCGGATCTGCTAGTACGAGGGGAGGGGAGTAAATCGCTGAGCGTCAAATAACTGAGATCTCGGCCGCTGCAATCGACGTGTCGATGCATGGCACATTAGCGTTCTCGCTTGAACGAACGTTTCGGGGAGAAGTAAGTGGTCTCGATATCGGAAGGCGACGGATATGGGAAAGAATAAGACAGGTGTATGCAGAAGTATACAGTCCCAGCCGGGCCCACACGCAAATTGGGGAAAGATTCATTCGTTCTAACACTGGTACCTCCCGAGTTATCTGTCGACGCCGCTAGTCGCAGTTGTTATTAAGGGCAGGGGCGTAAGCCGGCAGTGCGTAGGAGTTACACCCGTAGAGATCTAGTTGGAACACTCTACCAGCCGAAGCCATGCAGCAAGATACAGGCCCACGAGTCGTCCCGAAACAACTGGATAATAATCAGGAAGGGAACTAGGTCTGGGCCACAAGGATATTCTTCCGAAAACAGGCATCAACAACTAGAGAATCGAGACGCGGGCGTTTGGGAGGCAGAAACACTAGTATCGAGCGGGCGGCGTCGGATCAGGGTTAATGACGATCGCGGGCCCTGCAGCAGTGGACGCGGGGCACAAAGGGTTCTCGCTTTGAGGAACGTTTCGACTCGTCGAGAAGATATATATAGGTGAGGGCGCTCAAGGCACCAGATCTAGAAAAGGACAGGAAACGCCACTCGAAGAAGCCGTGTCAAGACGGAAGGCGACGGACATGGCAAATAACAAGAAAGGTGTATGCAGAAGTATACAGGGAGTCCCAGACGAGCCCACAAGAAGGTTCATCCGCTCTACCACTGGCATGGTACCTGCCGAGCCATTTGTCGCGCTGCTGCTAGTCGGAGTTATCAAGGGCAGGGCATACGCCGGCAGTGGGTAGGAGTTACAGACGCCCAAGCTGTGATCGGGTCCGAGATGCAGCGCGAAACGACGGAACGAGCTTTGGGGGATGGTGAACTGCCCCAGAGTATGCGCAAACGAATACAGCTTCGTAGAAGCACCATAGCCACAAGAAAGGTGTTGCCTGCCGTGAGATGCCAGAGTCCGTATGGAGTGTTTTCCGGTGCTTTAATTGTCGGCAGTCGATGACGGTCAACGGGCATGCGAGACCACCACGAGTGTACACCGCTGGAATATTTTGGTGGAGGATATCTGCGTCCTCGAGATTCACCGTGAGGGTGATAGCCGGTGAGATCAGTGATGGAAAGCGTGGTTTGTGTACGCGCCGCGCCTGGACCAAACATTGCATTAGACCGCGACCACGACCACGACTCCGAGTTTGACTTTCATGGCGACGCGTTCCACCACCCCGTCCTCCAATCTCGCTGTCCTTGCGCCCACAAACTCCCTCAAGAGAGCCCTCTCCGAGGACCTCGACTCGGACGACGACGACCTCCCTGATTCAAAGAAAATCAAACTCAAATCAGAGAACAACACGCCCAGGCAAAGGACAAGAAGAAACGCAGGAAGAAGAAGAAGAAGACTCCCGTCGTCGTGCCTCTGGAGCTGCCCGCGAATGCTTCGTCGGCGCCTCCCACCCCAACAGCTTTGAGGAGTGTCATGGTACGCGCCACTCACTCCTGTGGGCCGGTCTCATAAACTCCTTTAGGATTCTGGCAAGGGGAAACGAAAGGCGGCGCTGCAGGTTGAAGCCGAGTCTGGTCACTCAGAGGAACGGCCTTCAGATGCTGCTGCGTCTTCCTCCGCGGCCGCTGCAAGGCCCCCTGTCCCCGCAGAGGACGAGGATCAGTCGGCCACCATCGCACGCCTCAATGTTCAACTCAAATTCCAATCCATGGTGAGTCCGAGTCATACTATCTATTCTCCCCAGTCCTGACACATCCACGCAGCTGCTCAAAAAACACGAAACCACCCTCACCCAATTCAAACCAATCCCTCACCTGCCAAGTCTGCCTCGACCTCCTGCACAAGCCGTACGCGCTCGCCCCGTGCGGCCACATCGCGTGCTACAACTGCCTCGTCGCGTGGTTCACCTCCGTCCCGGACGAGCCACACCACTATGCGCCCCGGCGCAAGACCTGCCCCAACTGCCGCGCGACGATCCGCGAGCGCCCGGTCGAGGTGTGGAACATCAAGGACCTCGTCGCCGCGCTGCTCAAGAGCGGCCTGCTCCCCGGCCTGTTCCCCGCCCCGCCCGCGCCGCCCGCGCTCCCCGGCCCCCGCAGCCCGCGGGCGCGCAGCCCGACCCGTGGCACAACATCTTCCGCTACCCGCACCAGCACCCGATGCTCCAGCCCCCGCCCCCGGCGGCGGCGGCGGCGCGCACGCGGAGTTCGGCGTGGAGGACCTGGGCATGTTCGACGCGGAGGACGGCGTGCACCGCTGCCTCGACTGCATGCACGAGATCTGGGACGGCGTGTGCACGGGGTGCCAGCGCGCGTACGCGGGGCACGCGCACGCGCACGGGCACCCCTTTGACGGGGACGACGACGAGGACGACGAGAGCGGGTACGGCGGCGGGGAGATGTTCGGCGAGGAGAGCGACGGCGGGGGGGACGCGCTGGACCCGCTGTTCTGGCCGCACTTCCTGCCCGTGGGCGCCATCCCCGGGCTCATGGCCGGCGGCGCGCCCGGCGGGCCGCAGTGGTGGGGCGGCGCGGGGGACAGCGAGGACGACGACGACGACGACGACGACGAGGACGACGACGCGGCGCTGGAGCGCGCGATACGCGAGGCGGAGGAGGAGGACGGGTACGACAGCTTCATCGACGATGACGAAGACGACGGCGCGCCGCTCGCCGCCGCTATCGTCGAGATCGAGGACGATTCAGACGAGGATGCGGACGGAGAGGGGCGGAGCTCGCCGCCTGTAGGCGGCCACACCCGGCGCGCGGCCCCTGCGCGCGTTGTCATCAGCTCCGACGAAGACGAAGACGAGGAGGGCGACGCGCCCTCCCGCGCCCCGTGCGTCCCATCGCTCCGTACCCTCCTAACACGCCTGACACGACATACCCATACCACAGGTCGCGCAGACGAACCCGGGCCACCCGCATCTCGTCCCCGTGCGTGCTCTTCTCTTCTCTTCCCCCTCCCCCCCTCTCCCCTCCCCTCCCCTCTTTCTTTTCGTCGCCCCTCTCGTTCGTGTGCTTACGACCGTTTCCTTACTTCTATATATGTATCCAGAGCCAGCGCCGCCGAGTCGTCGTCGCTTGTCGTGCTGAGCAGCGACGACGAGGGAGCCGTCCCGGGCCCGCGGTATGTCTTCTATCTTCCACCCATCCCCCATCCCCATCCCCCATCCTCCGTCCTCCACCCTCCGTCCTCCATCCATCCTCCATCCTCCATCTCCCATCTCCCATCCCATCCTCCACTCATTCCCCCATCCTCCACTCATCCCCCATCCTCCACCCATCCTCCACCCGTCCTCCGTCCTCCATCCTCGGCGTCCGTTGTGTGGACCGACTCTGACTGACCGCGCGCAGACACACTCGAAGTCGGAATCGGGCGACGACGGTGTATGAGGAGGAGGATCTGAGCGATTCGCGGGGGTACGCTCGCTTTCTTACATCTTGCTTGTCTTGTCTTGCTACGTATGCTCACGGCGGGTCGTGTTTCTAGGGGCAGCGACGAGGACGACGAGGAGGAGGAGGCGGAGCCGTTCCCGTTGTACAACCCCGGGCGCGCGATGAGCGCGGGGGACTTGGTGCATCTGATGGCGCGGTTCGAGGGCGGCAGCGACGGGGACGAGGACGATGATGGGGCGGGCGGCGGCCATTGGGGGGACGGGGACGGGTACGAGGGGGGGGAGGGGGCGGAGGACGGCCATTCGGCGGACGGCCATTCGGTGGACGGGTACGGGGGGGTACGATTCGGACGAGGCATACTATTGAGCTGCGCGGTCCCGGTCCCGTTCCCGGTACCGAAGGAAGCATCACAAGAAGAAGAAGAAGAGAAGAACACGCACATATCCTATCCTAGACGGTCACCGTACTATACTCTGGTATATATTTTTTGCAGACGCGGGCCCGACTCGGTGTTGGTATTGGTCTTGGTATAATTGTATCTAGTAGTGTATACATATGTATGTAGTTGCTACGATATCCTCTCGTATCTTGCGGCTCGGGAGTCGGGACGGGATTCGGATGGTTCATCTTCCTGAGCGAATGTACATAT
The DNA here is from genome assembly GCA_029378375.1 of Mycena olivaceomarginata. Lineage (NCBI taxonomy): Eukaryota > Fungi > Basidiomycota > Agaricomycetes > Agaricales > Mycenaceae > Mycena > Mycena olivaceomarginata. The sequence continues at coordinate 12,902 of JARKIC010001946.1, forward strand.
GTAGTTCTTTGGGAACAGCGGTCGTTCCGAGTCCAGTAGCGGTGCAAGGAATACACAACATACGCGCACGGAGTTCTGGCTTGCAGTATACTATTATGCGGCTATTCATATATTCACATATTCATACATCAAGTTTGCTGCAAAGATGTCTGATGAGCTTTGTCCACAGTCAAAAGCCTGACAGTGACATCAATTTGAGCCTCATCTTTGGCCGCAATGACCGCTTGACAGCTAACTGCAAAACCCTAGAGCGCTCTCAAAATTTCTTCGCCGGCTCCACCTGCCAATTAATCACGTTCTACGGTGGTCCACTTTCCACAGCTTTCCGCCACAGGCGCTAGCGACGTCAGGTGGAGCCTGCGAGGAATTTTTGAGACCGCTCTAATAGGGTTTTGCAGTTGTCTGGAACAGTGGGCGGGTAGGGATTGTCACTATCCATCCCGGCCGACGGACGGTGCCAAAGACGGCCGTCCAGTGGACTGTCCGTCCCGTCCCGTCAGGACGGTGGACGGTCGGACGGTAGCTCGGTGCTCTCCGTGAAACGATTATTTCACACTCCCAAACGGTGAGTTCTAAGTATACCTACACCACAGGCAGCCACAAACCCGGAAAATAGACAGGTTGCAGAAGCCGCACAAGCCGCATGCGGCTTCCTGTGGCTTTTGGGCATTGTGCAAAGCCGCGGAGCATTTTTTCATTCTGGCACTGTAACCCACCTCCAAACTACACATTTCAGTACCAATCTGCATATACCAGGTATGCGGCTTCTGAGCCAAATCCAACTGAATCAGACTTCTCCAAATGGCATTTTCGTCATTCTCCCTTGTCTCCCGTACTGCATATCGTGTGGGACAAGGAGTTCAGATGTCCCCACTCTCCCCCACTACTCAACCAAGTCACCAAAATTCCGACCACTCACTGATAAACACGGAAAAGCTGTGCGGCTTTGCACAATGGCCAAAGAACGGGACCGCGCCGGTATACACCTTCCTTCCTTCCTTCCTTCCTTCCAAAAGCTGTGTGCAGCTGTAGCACAACCTCTCTAATGCTGCGGATGATAACATCGCTACTAATAGACGGACGAACAGCGAGAAACCGAGACACCGCACGAACGAGTGCCCCAGCTTCTAGTAACCCTGTCCAATTGGGCCACATGACGTAGTCTGGTCACCCAAATTTGTGTCGATGTTGCTGTCGGACAGCTTGAATAGAACCCAGACCTGCCTCCGCATACAGCCGCATACACACAAATTGAAAAGTTTCGCGATGTCGTGCTCTCGACGTTCTTGGCCCTATCACCCTCGTCCTCCGCAACCGTTGCCCGTTTCTTATACTTGTTCATGGGTGCCTGCCGACGACCGAGATGCTCTGAATGGTTCTAATCACGATGCTGCTCCGACCGGATCTGCTTGCTCGGGAACACATTTGGCGACACTGTACTGAATTTCCCATCGTTCTGCAGCCTTCGACTCGTGTCCGCTTGTCATGGACATGAAGTTGGTTCTGGATCCTTGGTCAGGCTACCGGTCATCGTCCTATGGCATGACGACGTTCCTGGGCCGAGCTCGCACACAAAAAATGTATATAAACCAGTGAAGTAGCTATGGTTTCCTCAGCTTCAGCCCACTCCCTCAAGCGAACTCGACTCCAACTGCTCACTTCACCAAAGTTATGTTCTCAACCCAATTCACCGTTTATTTCTTGGTACTTTCCCATCCTCCTCGCCGTCTTTCACTTCCTGATCGATTTACTGTATTCGTAGACCGTCCTAGGGAGTGTTGTCGCCTTGGGACCTGCAGCGGTAAATCTACGCTCTGCAGCGAACTACGCGATACTTGCCAAAAGTGGCGTCTCAACGGTTCCGCCTTCTGTAATCAGTACGTTTATTATCTCCCAGCTCAATCAGAGAGTTAAACATTACCCTCAGCCGGGTCTGTCGGCGTTAGCCCAATTGCGGCCACCGGTCTCACAGGGTTCTCCCTCACCGTGGACTCGACGGGTCAATTTTCCACCAGCGCTCAAGTCACCGGAAAGCTCTTCGCCGCCTCGTACTTTGCACCGACCCCTTCGACGCTCACTGTCGCCATCGGAGACATGGGTACGGCATTCACCGACGCGGCTGGTAGAGTGAACCCAAATTTCACTAATCTCGGAGCCGGTGGGTTTATCACAAATTATATTCGCAGTCCTTCAGTCTGACGGATCACGCAGGTGCAATTGGAGGGCGAATCTTGACACCGGGCTTGTACAACTGGAATAGCGCGGTTAATATCGGGAGCGATGTAATAATCCTTGGCGGCCTCCTTAGCGGCGCCACAGACAGTGAGCCCATCTTCCCCTATCTTATCCGCACAGCTGACGGGCTTGTCCAATCTTTTCAGCATGGATTTTTCCAGGTTTCTGGCGGGCTGTCCATCGCCGCAGGCGCAAGGGTGACCCTCGCCGGAGGTGCGCGCACCAGCAACATCGTCTGGGTTGTCGCAGGCACAGTTAGCGCCGCCGCCGGCGCGCACCTCGAGGGCGTTGTTCTGGGAAAATCATCCATTACCTTGCTCACGGGGGCAACGGCCAATAGCAGACTCCTGTCGCAGACGGCCGTCGTGCTCCAAAAGGTATGTGCAAGCATGCTCTCCTCTTCTGGGACATTTTTGCTGATCTCGCGCATAGGCCACTGTCACCAATTAAGTTGTTTAATGAATTGTGTACGCAATGAGGGCCAATATCCCAATCATGTAGTCTAAAAAGAGAAAGAAAAAATGGAATGAAATGACTGATCTTTGAACATGAACTAAATGCTCACGCGAACTTGGGAAAGTTAACCCAGGACATAGAAAAGTCGCGGAACTCCCTAGGAGTGCCCCAAAACACCAACGGAGGTTGCGGGACCCTGCTTGGGAGTGCTCAAGGAACCTCCTTAGGTCTTTTTAGCAGAATTTTGCCGTCCCGGGGGGGTTCCAAGCACTTCGCAGGAGCGGCTTGAGGCACTGCTGTGTAGGCGTTCAAGCGCTGCTATGGCGGCAGTGCGTTCCTTCTCTTTCCTTGCATTCACCCGATAATTATAAAAATAAGACATATTTCACACAAGTCCGCAAGGCACAAAAATTGTAACTACTCAGGAAAGCTGCGGGGAACGCACCTTTACCAATAGTTTCACCTCAAAGTAAAAGCACAAATCCTGCAAAGTGAACGTGAACAAGTCAGTTGTGTAAGTTGATAAATGCATCAGAACTTACGCGGGCAAGATTCTCGAACCAGTCACACTGGCAATTGCCAAGTTTCGGAAGACCCAATGTTGATGACAACACGCTAAGCGTCAAAATCAATGTCAGGCCAAACTACAAGCGAAGGGCCGGCTCGCCGGGCCGGAGCGGCGACAGGCTTGCTCCGAACCTAGCCAAACTAAGGCTCCAACCGTTTTTGTTTTCAAACGTTTGTAAATGTTTGTAAATGGATTAATAATCCTTTTAGTTTTGCAAACAATTTACAAACAGTTTAAACGGTAATATTTGCAGGCATTTTCAACTGACTGGGTGACTTCCTGTAAGACAAAAGTGTGTAAAATCACATACTTTCGTCGGTTTGCCGAGATGCCGGTGCTCCCATCAGGACCCCATCGGCCTCAGATCTCGCTTACACTCCATCCTACCCTCATATACTCGAGTATCTGTTCGGGGGGTCAGGACCCCCCCCCGAACAGAACAAATTTTGTTGAAACAAACTGAAAAAGGCAATGTCGGATCACGACTCGAGGCTCACGTCACATCACCATTCTTCCTCCTCGTACACCGACCACTACATTGCGCCGACTTTCATGTCGTTCGTCACCACCACCCTCAGGCACCGCAACATGCTTATTAATTCATCCGCTGTTCTGCACGCTGTTGGCATGCTCCAACCACAATTGTGGCAGCTGCAGTGGCAGTCATGTCCCAATCCATGTTGTTATCGTCCCCCTCATTGGCGAGGTCCAGCTGGTAGGTCGTTAATGCGTTGAGGTCCATGGCAAGTGTAGTGCAGGTGAGTGCTGCGTGGGCGACACATTGATTGATGATGTTGATTGACGGAGCTTTGAGCTTTGTTCAGTTCTCGGATGAATAGTGTTGGAGTATCTTATGGGTAGTCGACATGAATACAAATAGGTTTTACCTTTCACACTTCCCATCATTGGTACCGCGAAGTATCTGAAAAAACACAAATTTGTCTTACGGGAAGTCACCCACTATGTACATTGATTCGCTGTTCAGTTTCACTCAGAAAGTATGTACCTATGCCTGGGAGTTCAATTTGAACACAAATCCAAGCTGGTTCTGTGCCGCACATGGCCCTCACGCTCGGTTCGATAGCAACTCCAGTCATCTCTGACTTTGGTTTCGCGAAGGCAGTACATCTACATTGGGAGAGCCTGCTGATCTGTGCAGGCCAACATGCTGCTGAACTTATGCATAGAATTCGCAAACGGTCCCATTTTCTTCATTGAAGTCAGAACTGCGGTCTTCCACACCCAATAAATATATCTTGTTAAATATTTGTTTTTAAACAGTTTACAAAACATTTGTAAACATTTTGGATTTTTTAACCATTTAGTTTATGGGCCTTTGTAAACGAAAACTAAAAGGTTGGAGCCTTAGGCCAAACAAAATTTAAGCTGAGTCCTGTAGGCTCATTTTGTTTTATACAATATCTGACATTAATAGATTTTTTTTGTTTTCAGTTGTGCTGGAACGGAGCTGACATGCAAAACAACAGGTTACAAGTCAGGTGGGCTGGAATCTAAAACAGAAACCTATTATCTCGGTGAAACGGTGCACTTGATATACGACTAGAAATAGCTTAGATTTGTGCTTGCACAAAACAACCACAAAACCACCACTACAACAATCTATTCCTCCAAAGATGTAAGTGCTTCTCTTTGTGAGTTCGGGTCCGGGCCGTAGTATGCGACCAACGGGTTTGGAACAAACACAATTCGACTGCTAGACTTCAACAAAGCTGTTCAACAACACGCTAGCACTACGCAGCTGCCAACAACAATACCGCTAGCACCTGGGATGGGCAGGGGTTTATGGGTTGGATACAAGGTGGCTGGATCACTAGATTGAGGGCACCAGGGCAGAGTATGTAGGTTTGTGAAAATCCTCGCAATGGGATACCCAAAGACTATTGAGGCTAACAACAAGGGGACTTCAATCCTCAAGCGACAAGGCAGTCCTTAAGCCGCTGACCTATTCTTTAACCAAGAACAGGAACATTTCCACTTTGTATTGGCAATAGACACTATAAGCGTCCAGCTAGCGACCCAACACACTACGACAGTGCTTCCGTCAATATCGGGGTGAAGGCGAAGTAACTGACAAGTTACAGTCGGTCTAGAGGTGGGGGCACCTAGTCCGTCTTCTTCTTAGTGGGCTCGAGTCAACACACAATCACCTAGCAGGCGATCCAACACACTACGAATATATCAGGGTGAAGGCAAAGCTGCTAGTGCAACTGCTAGCTGGTTCTCGAAGAGAACACCCTTGGTTTTATACGTGAAGACTCCGCGAGCCAACAACTTAGAATCTCAACTTAAGATCTCGACGTGTCCAGAGTCAACAGTATTGATTCCAATAAAGCTACTACTTGTGAAGTGTGTGTACAATCTCCACTAGCAACCTGAGACCACCTGCACCAACTTCGTACAAAGTCGGGGTGTAATAATCTGAGGTTCTAGCCTGCTCTGTGCTCCCTTTATACTACTGAGGTCCATGGTACATGTGATAAACAGAATGAATAATATAAATGAGTGAAAATGATGTGATAGATACAACAGCCAATGAAACGACTGCCGTTTGGTTTTATGATGGGTCTATGCCAAGCAGAACAGCCACACTGATCCGCTAGCGTCCATTTATGGGTATCGTGAGTGATCCCTCAGCTTGCCATCAGCTGCTGGAATCGCTATCCTGTCGAAGCGGAGTTGAATCCGCTGCCTGGAGTCATCTAGCACGAGTCAGAGCACCGGCTAGCAGTCCGTTTATCCGTTACTGCATATGTGGTGACCCGCGCATCCGCACCAATAGCCTGCTAGCTATTCCTCTACTGTCTACTTTGCCTCTGTTTGTGACTCGCGACCGTGTCGCAACCGTCACGTGCTTGCATCTGTGTTTCGGGTCTCGGGTCGATCACTAGAGGGGTTCCGCACACCAGCGCCCTTGCTAGAAGGCTGCTAGCGCATAGTTTACTACCCTTCAGATCCCAGACTCGCCGCTCGCACCTCCAGCTAGCGTGCTCGCAATACCACTCTTCTGTGTCTCGCTTCCTAGGTGCTAGCACCTTGACTGTGTAGGCTTATGGTTATTTCCCCGTGGTTTGTGCCTTCAGACCGTGCTAGCGCGTCACACTAGTCGTATCTGATGCTACAACCGGCAGCTTGGGCTCACTCCAGTTCTCCTTTATATCACCTAGCCAGAGTCCTGAGTGCTAGTAATAGCACTTCAGAAGTGCTAGCGCTTTCCCGTTGTATAAATACTGGTCCTAGGAAATCGCAAAATAGCACTAGATGCCGCGCGCTCTTGTTACGGCGTTTCATCGGTATTAGTGTCATGAACCACCCTGACTCAGCATCGCAGATATCCTTTTTCGGGTTCTACCACATTCCTTTTTGGGAATAACCTGTCCTTGATCAGGTTATTCCCTGGCCCACAACACTCACTCGACCCTCAGGGACATGAACATCCCTTGGACCTTTATTCAGAATCCATGTAGACATGGATTCCTCACCACTTTACCACCCGGGTTCTTATCACAGTAACCCGGGACTCTATACGACGATGGCATGATGCCATACACATGCAACCCGGGTTCTGTGCGCTAGTAACCCGGACTCCTTTGTGCCGATGACCATATCCAATGGGTCATGACTACACTCCTTTATGTTGGTGGATATTCACTCCTGATATCCCTGCCGAGACAACTACACTCCTGAATGGCAACAGGTGTCCCCTGGGTGCCACCTGTTGACTCCTTTATGCTCATGACTCCTTGGTGACCCCTAGATGCCATGGTGATAACACATAGGGACTAGGAGCATCAGCATTAATGTTCTTTAATGCTGGATACAGTAACCGATCGCGATCGTATTTAATTTATGTAGAAAGGTATATAAACTCGGTAGAATCTCCCCTGTACAGTAGATTCTACCTCGTCTATACTCAGGCCTTACTTTGGCTGGATTGCTTGGTTCTTGAACTTGAGCCTGGAGCGCTCTTGTTCTCATCTCGTTGTTCTGGTCTTGCCTTCGCTTCCCTTTCACTCAACAACACCAGAACTCCTACTCTCTGTGTCTTGCCTCGGGATATCGACCTAGCAGTGTTGGATCTGGCCCGTTAGGTAGCGGCAAGGAGAGACGCTTACCTACCAAGGGGAAGAGATCATCACACTAGTTCCCTGGCAGGGTTGTACAGAGACTGGTTCGCCTGAAGTTCCCCTCAGGCACCCCTCAGTCTTGGATCCAGTTGGAACCCCTGTTTGGAGTACCCCTGAGTCAGGTTCCTCCTCTCGGGTTCCTGGGACGCAACCCCAACCCCCTATCCAGAACCCGAAGCCCCTATTTGAGCCACCCGGAGCGGGTTCCTCTCACTAGGGTCTGGTGCATAGTTGCAGTACTCTCGCTGCAATATCTTCGGGTTCTTCTGCATGGGTTGCTCACCACCTATGGATGCTGGTCTGGTTGGCCACATCCTCCTCTTGGATCCTCGACGCATGGTCATGCGCTATTCGAGCGGTGACGGATTCTCTCAACACCTAGGGATGGCTGCTGTTGTGTCTGGTGTGGACGTGGTCCAGCTGACCTAAGGGCTGTTGTTGACAATTAGAAAAAGTGCAGCCAAAACTTGGAGTATAGGTTGGACTGGGAGCAGAACTGAAACTACAAACTTCGGTTCTCATTTCAGTCTATGCGAAACTTGGAGTTTTGGTTTTGATTTTGGCTCAAGCTGAAATAAAAACCGAAACTACAAATTTCAGTTACACAAAAATCCCGTGGACTGAATTTCAGTCGCGCTGAAATTCATAGTTGCGATTCTGATTTTAGCTTGAGTCGAAATCAAAGCCAAAACTTCAAGTTTCGCAGGAGCTAAAATCAGAACTGAAACTCATAGTTTTGATTCTGTTTTCAGTCCAATCAACATCTCTAGTTTTTGCTGCACTTTTATCAGTACCTAGATACTTAGTTTCCGTTCTGGATCTCAGCTAACCTGAGGTGTAATCTGTTACTTTGCATCTCAGCTCTGCCTTGGCTCCACTGAAAGCAATTTTTTTCTGTTATTTTCAGATATAATATCAGACAAAATGAGACTAGAGATCTCAGATTATATTTTGTCCGGCCCGATGTTAATTTCAACACTTAGTGTGTCATCATCAACGTCAGGCCTTCCAAAACTTGGCAATTGCCAGTGTGAGTACTAGCACGGTGTAAGTGCAAATTCCATGTACTGCTTCAAGACGCGCCTCCAAGCTCCGTAAATGGCAATATACTGGTGGTAAGAAGCACTCCAGAAAATGTGAGGTCTTGGTGCTCCTGAAGATACTCCTGATACCATTAGTATATGAACAAATTGAATAAGAGTGCTTGAAATTGTACCTGATATCCACATACTGGAATTGGAATGTATGGGAAGTATGAGAAGCAATTTCAGGCCATCTGATGTTCCCTGTTTCAGCTGCAATTTAGCTATGACTAATATTGCGACTGATACTCAAAGTATCAGTGTTGATTTATGTGCATCCAAAGATGCCATAAATCCCGTATCAGGGGCAGTATCAGCAGCGGACCTGATACAGAAAGAATCAGGTGATAGTATCAGTCGTGCTGATTCGGCTTTACGGCATCTTCAGATGCATGTAAATCAACACTGATACATTGAGTATCAGTCGCAATATTAGTCACTCCTAAGTTGCGGCTGAAATGGGGAATATCAGATGGCCTGGAATTGTTTCTTGTACTTCTCATACAGGTTGCAGCTTTAGCGCTACATATTTGTTGGATATCAAGTATAATTTCAGGCACTCTTATTTTGTTCATATACTAAAGGTATCAGGAGCATCTTCAGGACCAAAACATCACATTTTCCGGAGTGAAGAATGGAGGTTGTCAAGCCGATATGAAAAGGTTGTTAGGCACGTAATAGCTTCAATAAATGGCAGGGCATACCTTTTAGCGCCGTTCCATCGCCCTAACCGCACTGATGATCAAGACCAGATGAAGATCAGGAACTATATCTTGAATAATAAGTTGCGCAGAGGTTGAAAGGAGAGTAGTGTGTCCGTGCTATACACCCTAAGAAGAATATACATACACGTCTGGATGAAGATCAGAAGAAAACACAAATGGGCTATAGGAGGGGAAAAAAAGCAGAATTAGCATTAAGAAAATCAGAGATAAACGGAAGAAAGGACTCTCCACTACAGCCAGAATTGACCATGCCACCAACAGTAAGGTGATAGTATCGTGATGCTGTGCGCATAAGGTGGCAGAGTATAAGTGATAGATGGGATGACAAGAAGAAAATACAATACCGTGTAGAGGTGGAAGATTCAAAAGATGAGAGCCCGCAGAGAGATTTCCCAGTCAGAGAAAGCCATGCAGTAAAATCAAATGTCCTTGGCCTACCCCACTACGCCTTCCTAAAAAGGAAGGTGCCATCAAACAACAAATGGACGAGCCCTGCGGACTCCTTGGACTGTCTATCAGTATATATGCCCTCTGAGAGAGGATGGAGGATCTCAAATAAATTATTTGATGTTTTGAGTCTGTTTTTCCTCTGTCAATACATGTTCTAGGGCATGTATAACAAAATTACTGGAAAAGATGAAGGGAGCTGAATGTTCTGGCACAGAGGTAGTAAACAGTATGTAGCCCAAAATTTAGTTTCAGCTGGATAAAAGAGACAAGAGGTACAAAGGTCGGGGGAAGGCTGGGAGTACCCCTTTAGATTGAGTTGAGAATGGTACAGAAAGTGGGGAAACACCCCGAAAGCTACTTCTGCAGGCCGGAAGATACTGACTACTCCTACTAAATGTGCTCCCTTTTATACCTCCTCAACGACTTCCCATGTTTCCAGAGGTGCCATGCGGGTCGCAGGTGTTTCCAGGGAGCAGGGGACGTCATGAGGTGTTTCGGGGTGCATAAATGGCAGGAGAACGGGTGCCTCTGCTAAGGAGACCGATCGTCTCTGAGTGCGAGGCACAGCAAGGCCAAACAACCTTGGAATACATCTGGAGCTCCAGGCACGGCCTGGTAGTTGCATCGGCGGGTGCTCGAGTGCTCGGGAAGGGGGAGAGACAGATGGTCTCCCTCGGCTAGTCAATGTGTCGTGTGAAGTGGGGGACAGGCTGTGTCGGGATATCCTCTGCCTCGTCCGATGGGTCGGCATCAGGCACGCGGTAGGTCCATCCGGCACAAGAGATCGTCCAGGAATGGAAAAGAGGGGAGGTCGTTCATGTGCCATGGGAGGGGACTGGTCGTATCCTATTGCTGGACGCCGAGTAGTGATGAACACAATCCGTGTGGTATGGGGAGACCACCGGTCTCGTTCATTGGAGGTCTGTATGTGGAGGGTCGCATCGTAGGAAGGCGTTGAGAGCTGGATTGTGGGGTACAGGTCGCATTGTGTGATGATGGTGCAGGAGCGAGCTCAAATGGTGGGGGAGACAATGCAGATGTGGGGAGAGCGTTGGTCTCGCTCGGAAGCTACTTCTGGTAACATAGAATCCCATTTAGGAAGATCCATCATGTACGTCTGAGCTCGTTCTGTCAGTTGTGCAGATGGTTTGCAGGGGCCATGAGGCGATGAGCAGTGCATAGCACGCTTGGAGACCTCATACCGGGGCAATGTACAACAGATATAGGCAGTTGGGGTGGGGAAGGAATGGAAGAAAGTAAGAAAAAAAAAGGATTGCACCCCAAAAGAATAGGGCTGGCAACCATACCGTATACGGTCACAGCCGTGCTGGATATGGCCATGGGATTACGACCCAGAAGCAACAACTTCGAGTATCGAACAGTACGGTGACCGTAAAATTACGGCTGTTACGGTGATACGGTCGTGTCAGGGGTGGAAAAAAATGTGTCATATTGTATTAGAGTTAAGTAAGTAGCTATAGCTTGTCCCCAACAAGGTCAGTGACTGTTTTGGTTGAATGATCACTTGATACTGCATAAAGGCGGGGAATGCAGCATTCACTGAATAAATGACAGATCAGCTCAGATCCAATCGGAGTCGAAATTATGCACTGATAAAAAGCAAACTGAAGCCCAAGACCACAAGGAGAGAAACAACAAAGTGCGAGTGAATGTAGATAGTATAACATTGGTTCTAACCACCCAGGAAATGTGGAGAGCAAAAAAACAGAGTCAGTGGGAGGCAGAAGAGTGAGACGTTGACCGTGAGCCAGTGGAAAAGGTTGAACGATAGAGCAGCATCGCTGCTAGGTGTGAGGCATTCACAGGTACCTGCTCGACAGTTGGAGTCATTCTGCAAAGAGAGATCAGACACACCTGAACGATACTGGTGGATGCACTTTACTAGGTCTGGCACTTGAACAAGATGTGCGGGGCCAGCCATGGCAAGAAGAGGGTCGACAAAAATGCAGCAGGAACAATTTGGATGTGGGGGAAATGAGCTGACTTGTTTTGACAAGAACACAGCAGCATTTATATTTTTCTTGAAATCACAGCATCAGGGCTGGAGTAACTAATGAATTGTGGTGCACCTAAAAGGAGAATGTGGAGCAAAAAAAAAACGGAGAGTGGAGTTGGTTCAACTGGGTTGTGAGGTGTAATCCCAGTAACAGTTCAGGGTCGCACTGCTAGATACTCGTCATGATCAAAAGTGACCGGAAATTTCGTTTCAGAGGCACATACCCCAGCTTTTTTCTGTTCTTCTGGACAGATTCTGAGTCTCCACAAATTTTGGCATTAGATGCAGCAGTTAAACTCGAGGTGTGGTGTCTCACACTTAGCATAGCACTAAATTTTGAAAATGGCTATATTATGTGATTAGCGGTTGTCATAACCATATTTCCCAAGGTCTTAAGGGCTCATAAATGGCGTTAGATATGTAAAAATGCATATACAAAAAATTTTGGCTCACAGGTCATCCTGCGGGCCTCGGTAAATAAATTAACTGGCAAAGAAATCACACCCTTGATCACAACAATAATTAAACTGGATCATCTAGCACAATGAAAGCAGAATGGATGGTGTTTTGTGTCAGGTCAGATCAAGGGAGACCACAGGGGTATTGTGGAGAGAGATTTTGCTATGAGCTACCTACTTTCTCAAGTGGCAGGCCCATTCCTAATTTCCGGTTACTTTTGATCACGACAAGTAGCGGCAAGAAATGCATTGCACCATTTCGTCCCCAAGCTGTGATGCTGTAATGGCTCCACGGACACGGTCAACACGGCTCATTCGTGAGCTGTGCCCGTACCGCGTACGAAAAACGTGCGAGCTGCACGGTCACAGTTCCGTGACCGTAATACGGTACCATATTCCATGCTTACACAGTTATGGTTGCCAGCCCTACAAAAGAATCAAACACGGATGCATCATAGTATTAAATGATGCAATCATTCAAAACACACACATAACAGCTAGACTAGAGTAGCAGTTCTTAAGGTGTGAACCAGTGTGGCTATGGCTGGTGGGCGGGGAGATTTCCTTTTATAGGAATGTGTAGTGGGGGAGGGGTAGGTCAGCTGTAGTATCCAACTGCAGCTCGCTCTGGAGCAGTGATATTTAACAGCACAGCAGAAAAAGCACAGAGACAACAGTTTGATCCCACTGCCTCATTGCCATCATCCAGCCAGCTGCACCAAAACACAGTGTAGGACCGTACCTGTTTGTACAGCTGGGTACATACAACTTAGGCTCGAATTCATGGAGTCATGTTTGAGGAAACAAAGTTGTGCCACAATGTGCTGCAGTGACATCATTGTGCTCATAAGATGACATTGAGCACAGCCCAACAGCTTTGATTCAACACCAATGTCTGTTTCAGGAAGTTTGCTGTTCAATTCCCAAGTAAGCAAGGAAGCTGTTGGCACTATGCACTACCTCGTAAAGACATCCTTTCCTTCTGTCCACCACCTTTGCCATGGCTTTCTCTCTCAATGGTACCCACATCGAGGGAGGGACCTTCAATAGTGTGGCGGGTAGCATGTCACAAGTGTTCAACTCCCACGTTGTACCGGCGGGACTGCTCTCGGGCAATGAGGTCAGCAGGGACCACCCACGGCTCGAGGGCAGCCACAGGTTCACAGGTGAAGTCCACATATATGGAGGATGTTCAATATTTGATCATGGTTGCATCGACTATAACAACAGGGAGCAGTGGTTCCATTGGGCCAATCAGAGGACAAAGAGTGCTGAGGAATCAGGATACATGGCCCTACGGTAAGCCCATGCCTCCATTTCTTTTGGTAGTCGTCTCAGACAGCGACAGGACATCTCTGCCCTCGGATTCAGCATGTTGATGATCATCCAGAGTCTTCAGATTCCTTGCAGTCTCCCCCTCCCGAAACAGTTGACATAACCCATGGTCTTCCTGTATATCCCTCCCAGCTCCAACAGCTGTTGCAAAACTGCGATGCACCAGCACGAGGGTGGACTGGCCAAACTGACACAAAAACGTTCAACAATGTTGCTGGTGACATGACACAGCTCAGTGTCACTTCGTATGGAGAGTCTGGTGTGGTCTCTAGATTTGTGTGTTCCAACAGCAAATTAAGACTTCCTTTTAGGTATTGATTTGCTTTACCACCACGTAGCTATGGAAGCTCTCCATGACTCAGGGGAGCGCTTCCCAGAACCAGCTTGCCATCCGGGGACAAGGACAGATATAATGGGAAAGCTTCATTTGTGGTCTACCGATACCAGCACTGAAAGCACCATCTTGTGGCTCCATGGCTGCGCAGGAGCAGGAAAATCAGCCATTGCCCAGATGTTTGCCAAGAGCCTTCAAACTGAAGGCCGACTTGGAGCATCATTCTTCTTCCAGCGCAGTCATTCAAAACGAGGAACATGGCATTCACTGATCCCCACCATTGCATACCAGCTAGCAACTTCCATGACAGAACTACTTCTTCCAATCCAGCAAGCTGTGGAAGGAGATAAACTTGTTGTGGGCCGTGCCCTGGCAATCTCCTTCCAAGCACTTCTTGTCGAGCCCTTGAAAAAACTCTCAGATCCTCAGAGGACCCCTGTGATTGTGCTGGATGGACTAGACGAATGTGCAGATCATAAAATCCAGCAGCAAATTCTACACCTGTTCATCGGCGCAATCCAGCATCACAATCTCCGCCTCAGGCTTCTTATAGTTAGCCGTCCAGAACCACATCTTCGTGAGGTGTTCGAAATGGGGGAGACATCTGCAATTTGTCGGCATTTTGCACTCTCTGCAGACGAGTCTGCCTACCATGATATCCGAACATACTTCCATGCAGAATTTTCCCGGATACGTTCCAAGTTCATTGCCCAAGGAATATATTTGGAACCTGAGTGGCCCTCACCGGACACAGTTGATCAGTTGGTCAGAACATCTTCTGCCACCTTCATCTACGCTACCACTGTCATCTGTTTTATCGATGATGAGTACCACCATCCTGCAGATAGACTCAATTCTGTCTTGGAGCTCAATCCTCAGAGTACTGCCCCACTCGATGATCTGTACACCCAAATTCTCTCTGTTGTACCGCAGGAGCAAGAGGGACTGCAGCTTCGTATCTTGCATACCATTTGCATAGGCAAGGAGGATCGCAGGGGCAGGATATCTGCAGATCCTGAAGAGATTGACATCCTTCTGAATCTGCGTACTGGAACATGTCGCCTGATATTACGGCGTCTACACTCCTTGTTTAAGGTGCCACCCATTCAAACTCAATTTGGATTTCGGACATACAAGGCACCCATTGACTTTTTGCATGCATCCTTTGGTGACTATCTTTCTGATACAAGACGATCAAGGCAGTGGTGTATCTCGCTCCCATGTCTAGATGAGGAATGCATTTACCGCCTGTTATATTTATTCACCTATAAGCCACCACAAACCGACGCTCAACGAGGCCTTTATGGGCAAGTCATCATGCCTTTCACATAGCTCATGTTAACTGATCCTTCAACTTCAACAGGGTGGTATCATATCATTTGTCGGACCTGCTCAAGAATGCGACCCCTTCTGAAACTTTGGTTGATCTCCTTCGGAATCATACTGTGCAGAATTATCTATTTCTGAACACATCTAATTATGAATGGCCTAAGGTACACATTCTCTCCCACTTTCGTTCACAAAGGTACTGATTGTACTACTCCAACCGGCAAAAGAGAGGCCCCCCATACCCACCGGACTTGGTTCAACTGTGGGATGATTTGAGAGCTGTCGCCGGGCTCTGTGAATGCCTGCACGTCAGCAGAAATTCAAGCACAGCAACGTTTAAGTTTGACGCAATATATACTGAGCTGTTTTCCCAACACCCGGAACTTTGCCTCGTCTTACAATGTCAAGTTGTGGCTTCAGTTGGTTTGGATATCTATTATCACCTTCCTCTCTTTGGTTGGACAGGCACAGTTCTCCGCCCCTTCCTCAGGTTCCCTGAGCTCTTTCCGTTACCTTTCCCTGATGGAGATTCACCACTTGACTTTTTGGCCAATCCTCGGAGAGCCGGGAGGCTCTACTCGGAACCCTCTTATATTGCAGAAGAACTGGTGCTTCGTTGGATCAGCCGTGTTAGAAGGGTGCTTGCGGGAGGTCCTTGTGAACTATATCCGTAGGCGACTACTCTATCATTTCGTGATCATTCCACTCAAGTATTTTTCAGAGCTTACCTGAAAACCATTGAGAAATGCGGGACAAGTCAGAGGCTACTCCGCGAGTTCGCGACATTCAATCTGTCCGATTTATGTTGCCAAATGGCCATAGATGTATGGGCACATAGACTCTTTCATGAATGCATACTACAGGATAGTGCACTCCGTGCTGTACTTGATTGGCTTAGAGTTAGCTCTCCCACTCTGCAGAACAAATTAACACTGAGATATTTCATAGAGCTTCCCAGACGATCCATTGCCGCGCCAGGTGCTCGCATTTTGGGAGAGACAGGTCAATGCGATGGAACTATGTCCGGCTAATAAGTAAACAAAACCGACTTTAACCCAGAATTACATATTTATCATCTGTCTCCTTCTCACTTTCCCCTGCCCCGTGCTACATCACAGTACTGATTTGTTGTCATGCATTAATATATCCTTGCATCTGTTTGTCTTGTGCATCCACTCACTGCTGTCATACTCACCCTTCTCGCATCCTCATGTTGCCCCGAAATCATCAACTTCCGGTCAGACAGGATGGCCCTGGCCGCCTGAGAATCAGCTGATTTCTATCATCTGCCACAATCTAACCAGAATTGATATTTGATTGAAGCTGGCAATCAATGCTGCTCTGAGTCTGGCTTCCCATTTTCGGAAAAGTCACCTCCCTCAATTTCGCATCTTTCAACTCTTGGGCCTCTACTTGTCACACCATCTCTCCAGGATGCATATACATACATCTCCAACTCAGAGTCAAGCTATCAACGTCTAAGGGACGTCAATCTTCTGCCCATTGCTTCTGATTCTCTCAAATGTCGGCTGTGGTACGGCACTCGGACTCCGAGTGAAATTTCTACCTCATTCAAGCTGTGTTTTCGTCTGGTAGAAACTTGCGTAGCTTGAGCGGCGCCCCAAGGTCTTGAAGTTTCTGGCAGCTCCCAAGCTTGATTGAAATATATCTTGTGGCCTTTTTGTATTACATGGAAAATCTCAGTGTCCCCTCCATCCCTTGGTCATTGACACAGGTTCAATTGTGCTCATTGGTGACGCTGCTCACTCTGTGCTCGTACGACCTCGGCCCGGCGGGGGCAGGTTCTGGTTTTACCATGGTATTTTTGCAAGCGCAGCTCGGTGGGTATTGGTATATATTATGGACCAGTCATACAGGCCTTCAGTTGTGTCCCAAAATATCTGTAGGGTCCTTGCTTCTTTTGTGAGTTGCTATTACATCCTGTTTGTGTCTACATCCTAGTGTACATCTAATCCCAGTGTATGGTGTCCTCGGTGTCTTCGCAGTACTGCAGGAGCAGCTCAACATCAAATATCTCGAAGTTTGGGTCGTCGGGATTCCAATCATCCTGGCCGGTGAAAAAGCGCGAGCACGGAAGTCGGAGATGAATAGGACGGATCTCGCGGAGGCGGGCAACTGATGTGCGCAAGTCGTCCAGACGGCTGGTGACCATATCCGCTGGATCTGGGGGTACCGACTGCAGTTTGGGCCAGGCGTCGATCCCAAACTCGTCCGAGTCTTTGTATCGGAGCGTGAGTGTGTGCAGAGAGGATAGAGCACAGCACTGGACACCGGCTGAATCTGTCGACGTGACCAGGAGCTCCCCCAAAAGCGTATCAACGTCACATATGTTAATGAGGGTGAGAGACTCGAGGGCCGGAAAGCTTTGTAGAGCCTGGGGCCGGATGTGCTCTGGATAATCGTCACAGCCCCCGCAAACATTGACACCACTCGAGTTCGCAAAGGTCAGAGATTTGAGGACTTTCGATGGCGGGAGCCGGTTAAAGAAGTCGGTGATATGCGCTCGATTTGAATGCCAGCCCGAAAGGTGCAGTTCCTCGAGCGCCGGTGTGTGGATGTTCCATAGCACACCTGCTGTTAGGCTGCCCCAGAACTTGGATTGATCGGGCAGACAAAGCACGCGGAGACACCGGAGGAAGAGCAATGGGACAGGCATCGGGATGAATGCAGCCACGATGAAGAATGTGGAACCATTCAAAGTGAGGTCGATGAGTTGGGGGCAATCGGCCAAGAGCTGGGCAGTTGACTGGCAGGGAGTGCCAGGAATAGCTCGGAAATCCAAACTCGTGAGCCCGGATACCCACGGATTCCCGGATACCCAGGGAACATGAAAAGGCATGGCGAAGGAGATGTTATTGAGCCGAAGACTCGTTAAACGGGGTGCACCTCCGCGAAAGATCGTCGGTGCTAGGGACCGCTGAGGCTCAGGTGAATGCGAGGAGATGTCGAGATACTCCAGACAAGGAGCATGCAAAGAATGGAAGTGCATGATAGCATCCAGGCGATTCAATCCCGTTCCGTCGCAGTGAATAGTGAGCTGGCCTATTCGAGATATGTGCTGTGCAACTGCGGCCAGTTGGCTGGGAACGTCTTCATACTCGTATACTGCTTTTCCGTAAAATGCGTCGTAGTTCATTGTCACCGAGAGAGGGCAGGTCCGAGACCGCGCGAGGTATGCGGCAAATCGGTCTTCGTCCGACTCGACACCCCAGTAAAGCTCTATCGAGCTCCAAAGGGAAGAAGCGCCGATGACTGCCCAACGGAATCGTTGAGAGATGTGAGATGCTACGATCTCGAACCGCATGCCACCCTTGGTAAAGTCTCCCCAGCCTTCACCGCCTGTCGGTTGCTGGGCTTCCTGAACTATGGAAACCAGTAACTCGTCGGGCAGCGTAAGGATAGGTGTGTGGCGGTTCTTCGTCTCAGCCACCAATCTTCGGGCACGCTGCTGGGCAGCACGAACTTCGGTGAGCTGCAACAAAATGTCCGCTTCCTTCATCGTCAATTCTCTCAGCTCTTCCTCCACAAAGAAGAGTCGCTCTTCATCTGCTCTGAGATCGTCGAGCATGGTTGCGACTTGTGCTGAATATTGCCGAGCCGATAAGTAACGGAGGAGGAGGCGTTGCAGTTACACTGCCACAAATCCAATAGACGATTGCCAAATAAATCCGAGCGATTTAGGAGATCCATTTTAGGTGGCCAGGTTCGCACTCGGGCATCTATATGCATGTTGACTTCCAGAGCCCGAGATGGAATTCTTTAACGCATTTTTCGTGACGCTGGGAACGGGTTATACCCACCGATATCGAAGGGTTTCATGCGATCTGAGCCTTGAGACCTTGAAGCTTCGAAGCCAAAATTTCCGGCTTACATTCAAGAGCTGGCATGAAGCCCGGCAGACGGTTACAGGTTTTCAGCTCCGGAGTCAAGAAAGAATTGAAAATATTACAAAATATACATGTTGTAGCACGGTATTCTGTTGAACATTGTTGGAGGGCAGAATGTTCCTTGACGTCGGAAAAAAATGTCACCCAAGTGAATCATGGCGAAGGATATGCCGCTGTGTGTATGCCGTGAGTGTTGAACCGTAAGATAACCAGGATACGGAAATGCACCTCAAACCATCCAGGATCAGTGCGGCAAAGCTATGTATCACCCAGTCAGCGTTACGAAAGGAGGGTACGAACAGACGGCGACGCACCAGATTTTTGGACTGAAGTCGAGGAAAAGATGCTTCCAAGCGAGAATAGTTTTGGACGCCCGTCTCAAGTCCCACAGACAATAGATGCTTCAAGGGAAGACCAGCGACTTTTGAGTCCACCTGGTCGCAGGCGACATCATGTTCTACCCACTCGGACCAGACAATGACAATCTGACGTATGAGAGAAGCGGGCCCGGTCGAAAGTGCATCAAATGCCCGGGCCATTTGAAGGCCGCGCAGGTAGTGAAGCTCGATGCGGAGGAATCGGAGGTTTGGCAACAGGGAAAGATCGATAAGTATCCCGTCGGGCACAGGCATGGAGAATTCCAACACTTCGATAGTTTCGAGTGCATGTGCCATCATCCGTGGCCAAAGTAATGTCGGGGCCGTCAGAACGGTAAGCGACAACAAGGAAAGCTGCGAGAAATCGAAAGGACAACGGTCATGGAGAAGCCATCCATCGACACCCTTTCAACTGCAGAGCTGGAGCGACGTGATGACAACTGGCGCTGCGGATCTGGTTAAGGTGCCCAGTGGGTAGGTGGAATCACCAGATCTGTTGGTGCAAAGCAATTGGAGATGTCGAAGGGTGGGAGAACATCTGTCCCAAATCGCAAAAAAGGGTGCCGGGTCGACGAAAGAGCCGTCCAGGACCACTCGGCGTAGAGTGGGTAAGCTGAACAGGCCCTGCAACGCAATCGCAATTTCGTGGGTGAGGATTCCAAGGCCCAAACAATGCACGCTCTCTAAATGCGTGAATGGGAGGTTGACAATGCTTTTGAAAGTCGTGCTATTGATTAGGCCAGTGGGGGTTGAAAAAAATCTGAGTTGGTGGATATATCGAACGAGACACGACGAGGTGCGTAACCTCTTCTCAAGGCGTCGGCACCGACGTGTGCTATCGATAGAAGCCGTTTTGAAGAGGAGACGCTGTGATGAAATGGCCCAGGATCTGCACACCAAGGCACAAGCCTTAAGCGTGGTCGAGTCGAGATATGACAGGCACTCGTCGACCAGTTCATGAGGTACGGAGCTCGCGCTCCGCTCATCGTTCCTATCCTTTTGAGGTCTTTTTCGACGTAAACAAGACATGCGACGACTGAGAGTTGGTGGTTCTGGCAAGGTTCTGGTAAAACTGCGCAACGTGTCACTGTGACAAGTGACTGTTCAAAAAACGAACTTCAAGTTGAACACCATACAAAGTAGCAATCCATTTCCGTAGATTACATTACCATGATCAAGATACTGGAAAATTCATTAGGCTCGGGCACCTTTCTGTGGATTGTACATACTTAATCCAATTATCCTGCGCATTTTTCAACACTCTACTGTTTTCACACTTCAAGACTGCAGAATCTACAAGCGTGCCATTTTTCTGTAAATACCACAGAATTGTTTACTAACCATCGTCTCGGAAAGGAATTTCAACTCACATTGTAATAAGAGCAGAACCCTTGATCACGTCCGCCTTCTTCAATGTATCTGTGAAGGACTCGGATGTGAGCTGCCATGGTAGAAAAAGGCGTCGACATGCATACCCGCAAAACTTGATATCGTCATGGTCATGGTCCGCTGAGTCGATCTTAAGAACGTATTTCTTTCACCATCGATTCTCTCGACTTTCTCGTGGCATCTGGCACACTGGTGTGCGATGACTATGCTGGCGGCTGAGAGGCCAATGAGGCGAAGAAACGCATGCAGAAGTGGTAAGCACGACCCATAAATTACGCCTTCTCGAACGGATCCTCGACCGATGTAACGAAGTTTCTGGGCCTCGGGTGAGGAGCCTGTGACAGATATTCTAGTGGGCGCAGCTTTCTCGAGGTCTGGTCCGCGCTCTCCGCTTTGCAGTGAGAATCAAGATAAATTCTAGAACAGTTGAATGTTGAGCTAATAAATTGAGACGCCAGCTAGCTGCCATTATACTCCTACGGATCCAAGCAAGATGTTAATACCAGAACCCGAATAAGGCGACGATAGCCGGGACCTCTTATTAAGTCTTTAACGACATTTTAAAAACCAAAACATCGATCTTAACCATGAAGCACGTGACAGGTTGCACACGCAAGTTCAAGTTCGTGTTGCACTGGTTGACTCGAAGTTGCTTCCCTTCAGAAGAGAGATTATTTTGTGTGTAGAACGCCGTCGGAGTCCTAGGCGGTTAAGTGGGGTCGAAATCCAGAAGTGCACCGACAGAGTCCCGAGTAGAACGCACGACTCGAAGTCTCAGCAGGCTAAGTTCAACTGCATAGCATCCGTACATGGCCTAAAATCGATTAATTGACGAGACCCCTCACAGCCTTGTCCTCTTCAAACGTTTTCTTAACCTAGCGAGCAAGGGTCATTGACATGCGCAAGACATCGAATTCGGCGACAAACCTGTGCGTAAAAGTGGTCGTCGATAATGACACGGACCCCAGTAGCGGCCAAGGCCTTCGAGACATCGAGACACGCATAGTGGGCTGCCTCGGTCGCGGCTGCTTGCTCGAATCCAGGTGTGTGGTTTCCGCCGTCCACAATAGTTGGTATGGCTGGCGCATCCCGGTCAATCGAGCAACCAAAGGAAGGACTGAACACATACCGAAACCCGGATGCAACGAGGGGAGAGCTTGAAGGGTGTTAGAAATAGACAAACTAAGAGAAGGTCGCAAACCATATGTTACGTTTCCCTGAATCATCGCATACGTGAGTAGTTGAATTTGATGCTCAATTCGAACGCCAGCTCACAAAATCGGTCGACGCGCTCTTAATGCCCCATTCATAGTCGACATCTCCGTATTTGCTTCGAACAATATGCGCCACTTCGTCCCCTGCGGAAAATAAGATTCAGTTGTCGCGTTTGGCAAAAAAATCGCTGACCGAGGGCTTTGTTCTGCCGTAGATCACCAGATTCTCCCAAGAAATTCACCTTGACCGTACAACCTGTAGCGAGAGCCGCTGCACTAAAAGGGAGTGTAGCGGTTTTCAAACGAGGCACAGGGAAAACCTACTCGAAGCATGGCAGTACACGTTTCAGGGTCTCTTTCTGTTCTGCTACTGTCGGCGCACGAACGTAGCAACTAGAAAAGATTAGAGTCTCCGGTGGGAAAAAAAATCGGTTCTTGCCGTACATGTATTTCGCATAGTCCGGAATGACTGCCAGAATGGTCAGACGCAAGTCGACGTGGACGTAGCCTTACGGACTGTTTGGCGCCCAGTCTCTGCCTTCGAAAATTCCATGTACGCGATGTGTAGGCTTCAGCTGTTGTCTGAGAGCCGAAATGTTGTTGTATCCCAGAACGGCCGCGTCCAATGCATTTCTCCCCTCCCATGGAGATAGGGCGGCATGAGCCCTTTGAGGAAGGTGAAATCAATTGCAGAAAACTAGGAGAAAAGCCGTACGTGTGACCAAAATATTCAACCTCCAGCCGTTCCATTGCGAGACAACTGGTCAAACTTACGGATCCCTTCGGTCCTGGAGCTGGATGACACCTGGGGAAGATCTTCCATCAGCGATGTAGCGAACGAGAGTGAATCCACCAACATCAAGCAAGCGTCCATTTCCTTGTCTGGGGACATTGTCAGCACGGTCCAGTGAATTTAAGCCAATTCATACGCACAGCATCCGGCGTCGAGGAGTTTGACTTTCCCCAAGCCGCCCTCCTCAGCTAGGAAACAAAACGCGTCGGGACGTAATGTACGAACGCGTTAAGGTAACTAACCGGGCGTTCCGAGAAGTTGGATCTTGCCGGAGATGTTGAATTTTTCAAAGACAGCTTTAATGGCACATGCGACCGCAACGCCAGAAATCGCAATTAAATTGTGTCCGCATGCGTGACCGACGCCTTTCAGCGCGTCCATCTATAACGATAATGTCTGCAATTATTTCGAAGTCTGTGGACCAGTCATACCTCAGAGTTTATCCCGATGGTCCGTCCACCCGACCCATGGGTAAAGCTCGCCAGCCACGCAGTCTCCAGGTGGTAATGCTTCTTCACCCGGAAGCCATGGCTCCCCATGAATCCGGTCAAAACATCATGCGTGCGATACTCCTCGTAACCTAGCTCGGGATGGTCTGTCCCACGCGTTGTTCAGACCAAGCGGAATCAGCTTGAGTGAAATCTTACCGTGGATATCCAAGCTTAATTTTCTGAGTTCACCGTCGAGAGTTTTGATCGTGTGTTCAATTGTTTTGAGGATGTCTTCTCGGTAGACGGTGTCGGGGCAGACGGGGACTGCCGGGGTGGTGTCATCTGGCCGCCAGACGGAACCAGGCGGCGTCGGCGCAGCCTGGAATGATTGTGCGTTCATGTTCGTCATGGTGTGAGGAAGAGAGCTACTCCACCGAACAAGCGCCGATCAATGCCGCGGCCTACGCGCGCTTGAAGCTTCTCTCCCATAACCTTTTCCGGGACACAAAAGCCTTTACTTCCAACCCTCGTCCTGAAAACGACGAGATTATATTACAGTATTTACAACGTCAGAAATTCAGTACTCCTCCACCTCAGACAATGATACATAATCCGACACGGAGCGCTGGTCCTCGTACTCCTCGATGACCTCGCGCATCGCAAACTTCATGATGGGCGTAGGAACCAGCTTGCACCCAACAACCTCCACGTACTCCGCTCTTCCAAGCTCGCGCTCCGACACCGCTTCCATCTCGCTGCTCTCCGACCCCGTTACGCTCACCGCCTCCTGCTCCACCGCCGTCCCGCTGCTCCCCGCCCCGCGCAGATGCCCGTTCGGCACCCCGCCCCCAAGCCCGCCCTCATACTGCGACTCGCTCTCCCCCCCATACTCGTCCGTGATCGGCTCCGTCCACCGCAGGTCCAGCACCCGCCCCTTGACCATCCCGTCCACCGCGCGCACGCCCAGCTCGCGGCACAGCGGGAAGTACGGGATGTACTGCACGCCCGGCTGCGCGAGGCGGCCCATGACCTTGAGCAGCTCCATCGCGGCGAAGTCCGCGGAGTAGTACCCCCGCCTCCATCGCGGAGGACCTGTCCTCCGGGGCGGGGCCGTGCGGGTTCGTGATGGGGGAGTAGATCTTGAAGCCGGCGGGGCCGATCGCGGGGTGGATCGCGTCGGGGTTGCTCACCACCCGGCCCTTGCCCTTGCCGTCTTCCGGGTCGTGGGTCGCGGCTTGCGAGGAGTGGATGAGGTGCAGGTTTAGCAGTGCATGCGCTTGCAGAAAGTGGGAGCTGCGCTGGACTATTTCGGGTGTCAATTGAGCATATAACTTTCAAAGGACCGTTCAGCTTACTTTCCAAGGTTCCATTTGAATTGACTAGAACGAAAATGTCAGCGCGCGCGCGTCTCTGTGGACGGAACACACCGACCGTAATCCGTGCAATAGTCATGCCAATGCGCCAACTTCCCCCCGAACGCGTCATAAAGCTGCTCGAAATTCAGCCGCGCGCACAGCCTCCTAGGAATGCGGGGGTAATATCCGCTCATTGAAAAACGCCCTCGTCTCCGCCTTCGAGCAATCCCCGACCGTAAGGATCTAAGCACTGGATCAGTGTCGGACCTATCAATATTTCTGCGGATCCCGCACCTTGCAATGCTGCATCACATTGAGCTGGCGCAGCCACGTCTGATAGAAAGGATCGCTCGTCGCGTGTATAACATGGCATAGACGATCTTGCTTAGTGAGAACAAGCATCGAATCGAGTAGGCACTTCATCGTTTCCGTCGACTGTATCAGCGCCGGTCTGGAGAAATTAAATTAGACTGAAGAATATAGAATGAGAGGGAAACATACAATCGATGCGCTTCGTCGAAGAAGATGACCTACCAAAAAGATGAGCAAGATCCCTCAATATGAACATTTCTGCGTACAGGAATTTTCTTGTGAGCCGTCGGTGGAGTCTTCTCTTGCGGCTCTCGGGGCTTGGCGGGGGTAGCCTTGTCCTTACCCTTGTTCTTGTGGAAGAACCGCCTTCGTCCTGAATGGTCGGCGTTGTCGTTCGGTGGAGGATCTGGACGGTGGGATGTTCGCGGTTCGGAGGCCTCCTCGTCGACGGGTTCAAACTCGCGATATTTCAAGAGGGAGCTCTACCATCGAATAAATAATTCGTCCCAGGCGCTTCAAACAAATAAAACCAACCTGGAACAATTCCATTAGACGCGCAACATCGCTCGTCCTGACGTTTCGAACGTCGGAGCCCTGGGGCGTCTCAGACATTCTGCGTTCCACGTTCAGACGGTCGTGCTAGATCGAAAATTGAGCCCAATGAAGGATAATTAAGAAACTTCTCGACTACCTTGAAGCCCCAAGACTCCTTCTCAAACTCCTCGTAACCGGGCAGTTTACCGATTTCTTCAAAGTATTGCTCCATCTGTTGGCTGAGGCTGGTATACAGGCTCGCAAGGTCGGCGAATCCAGCGATTCGCAAGTCGAAATGCAAAACATGATACGCTTCGCTGCAAAGTACCTCTCGCAGAAGGGCGGTCTGCGAAATCATCAGACTTGAAGAAAGATCATAAATTCTAGATGTACCTTTCCCACAGAGCTGGCTCCAAACAGGACCGTAAACGACGGCTCGCCCTCCAGTACTTGTTGCAAGATATGAGTCTCTGCCCGACGCGGGAAGAAGCCGGGATATCGCGAGAAGGTGTGCTTCACTCGCAGCTGGGCACGCTCCTTGTTCTCATTGATTTCGCGGCGAGCCTCGTCCAACAGCCTCTTGGATTCCGTGAGAGAACGAACAGTCTCAGCTGGCTATATTAATTAACTGCGATTAGTGGATTCGTTTACTGCCAAAGATGATAACCATACGTTTGTGAGTACGCCAACGATCTCTCCGAGTCCAAAAAAGTTGCGCCTCTGCATATCAGCTGGCAAGAAAGATGTCCGCCGGCGCGGGATGTTGGTCCGGAAGAACCAATGGATGGGGATCGACGAGCGGGTCCTGGGTTGCGGCTGGGCCTTGCGCAATTTTGTGGAGCTCGATTGCATGTAGCGCAGCGTTCTGCTCGCCCTCGATAAGTATGGTGCTAGAGAGAGGAGGGGATGGGGTGATTGGCTGCGTACATGTAGCCCCAGCCGCATGTTGCGTTCGTGGAGTCGGCCCTTCCGATTGCTGGTACATGCGAGCGCCATGAGGTCAGGCTCGAGATACCTTGGGACCCGGGCGGTGCTGCTATACTGCTGGAAGCGCAACCGGCTCCAGCACGCCAGCGGGCGGCGAACATGGAATCCGCGTGTAACGTGAATGCTGTACGTCATGTGTGACCGGACGTGTTTTGACACTGATCTTCGACGCGTTTCTTCTACCTCGTCCTGTGGGCGCGCGCGCGGGCTGATCGGGGTCGATGGAGGACGTGTATCGCGTACTCGTCCGGGGGGAAACAGCTCCGAGCGTGAGAGTGGGGAGAGGCTGCAAAGGGGGCGCGCAGCAGCACCAAGCCGCTCATCTTTCGTCTTTCGCGTATCCTCCGGCGAATGTGAGGCGTTTCTCGTGTCAGATTTGGTTAGAAAGAGACGATTCCTTGGATCTTGGCGAAAGAGTGCAATTGGTTATTTCCTTTCGAGCCATCGGCGTCTTGGCTGTGGCTGTGCAGCGATCGGTGGTATCGCGGCGCCTATCTTTAATTAGCGTGGGCGCCTATGTGACGACTGAGTCAGAGGCAGATCGCCCTCTGATTGGGCCAAGGCTCCGAGAGGACTGCTGAGGGTCAAGACGTAGAGTTGAACACATTGAGTGAAGCGGACTGTGCAATTAAGAGCAAGTTCGATGAATCGCGGACCGGAAGATTCAAGGGCGCAACAGAGGGAGGGGCAGACGCGATCGGATTAGGAAAGATTGCAGTGCCATTGCACCATAAATAAACATGAGACACACGTGATGGCGTCTCGCTTGCTCTCGACAACAACTCGACAACCTTGAAGACTACATTTTCGTGGGCACGTCTACAACAGAATTATGAGCTACAGAGGTGATAGAGGAGGCCGTGGCGCTGGCCAGGCAAGAGGCTCGAGTCCTGACCGTGGGCGTGGGGGCGGCCCTCAAGACCGCGGACGGGGTTTCGGAGGACGCGGTGGGCCTGGCGGCGGGGGGTACGACCGTGGACGTGGTGGCCCGCCAGGCGGCTATGACCGCGGACGCGGTGGCCCACCGGGTGGGGGACGTGGTGGGTATGACCGTGGACGCGGGGGTCCGCCGAGAGGGGGTTTTGGAGGGCGGGAGCCAGGGGGGTAGGCGCTTTCATTCATCGTTGCACCGATAACCCTGTTATTCACGTGGACCACAGCGTCTTTCTTCCTAACGTGCCGGCCGTCATAGACCAGCGCCTCCAAGACAACTCAGACAAAGCGCTCGTGGCTTCCTTGGCGCGTATCAGGGTAGAAGACAACGACCTGCCCCTGCGCCCGGGGTTCGGGACTGTCGGCCGTGAGATCAAGTTGCGCGCCAATTTCTTCCCTGTGCGGATCCCCGCCAAGTCCCTTTATGAATACGATGTGGCTATATCGCCCACCGCTGGTACCGCGATCCGCAGGGTCAAGAAGCGAATCTTCCAGCTCGCAGAGGCTTCACCGGAATGGGCGCACCATGGATTGAGAGGCCAAGTCGCGCATGATCACGCTGCGAAGCTCATCTCGGCCGCCATGCTTCCTCAACCGCTTGCCATTCGAGTGGTGTACTACGACGAGGACGAGGATCCCCCGGCTCCGAACACCAGGTCGTACAAAGAGTATACTCTGACCATCACGTTCACGCAGCCCTTGGACACGCAAGCTCTCACGAGGTAATGACCATTTATGTTTTCTCAACTTGGCTAACCTCTTCCTTTCAGCTACCTCGGCGGGGACCCTCAGTACCGCAACTACGATATTCTTCCTATTATTTCGGCGTTGAATATCATCCTTGCTGCTCACCCGAACCGTCCTGGCCCTGATGGCGGCGTCATGGTCGGAAGGAATCGCTTCTTCTTCCCTGCAAGCGAAAACCCCGTCCCTCTCGGGGGTGGGCTAGAGGCCCAGCGCGGATTCTACTCATCTGTTCGCACTGCCCATCATCAGCTCATGGTCAACGTGAACGGTATGTCGTTTTCCTTGTCTTTGCGCTTAGCACCCATAGTTTCTAGTGTGCACCACTGCGTTCTACATCGCGGGCAATCTGGCTCGTGCCATGGAAGACTTCAGGAACTCCAGTTTCGGAGCCCGTCCCAACGCCTTCGCCAAGGGGGTACGCATCAAGACTCTCCACCTTGGGTACAAGAAGACGGTCAAGAGCGTTTCCAACAAGACGGCGCGGACGCACAAGTTCGATTGTCCCGAGTTTGGGGGTATGGTTACTGTCCAGGAGTACTTCCAACGAAGTGTGTTTCGCGGTCATTGCTCTTCTTCTCGGCTCATTATTTGCAGAGTACAATGTCCGCCTCCAATTCCCGGATATGCCCCTGGTGGACGTCGGAGGAGCCAAATCGAACTATCTCCCGGCCGAAATGTGCGAGATCCTCCCGAACCAGCCGTTCCGCGGAAAGCTCACTGACGAGGTACGGGTTCTTGTATGCGCGTACGTGGAGTAGTTGCTAACTTGCTTTGTGCAGCACACGGCGCAGATGATCACGGTGGCGGCGAAACCGCCGAACGTGAACGGCGCAGCCATCGCCGGACGCGGCCTCCACGAGCTCGGGTACAGCAGCGGCGCTGGCCCGCTCGGCGCCTTCGGAATCAGCATCGGGCGCGAGATGGCCGTGGTCCCCGGCCGCATCCTCCCCCCGCCCAGCGTGAAGTACCTCAAGAGCAACGCGGACGTGGACGACCGCGCGTCGTGGAACCTGCGCAACGTCACCTTCACCAAGGGCGGCACGCTGCAGAAGTGGGGCGTCCTGATCATCGCCGACGGCAACCGGGACGAGTTCGCAGGCCCGCAGGACCCGGCGCTGCTGGACACCATCCGTGGGTTCGCGGGGATGTGCAGGAAGAGCGGGATGACGGTCGCGCCGGGGGACCCGCCCATCGTGCAGGCGGTGGTGCCGCCGAAGAATCCGACGGATCCCACGCGGAATGCGGCGATTGCGAGTATTCGGGAGGCGGTGGGCAAGATGCGGGTGGACCCGAGGAACAATAGCGTCAAGCCCCTTCTGATCCTCGTTGTGCTTTCGAATGGCGACAAGCACATTTATGCGGGGATCAAGGTATGCCTGTCTTTCGAATATACATAGACATTGTTAACGATGAGTGAAGCACCTGGCGGACAGCTATCTGGACGTCGCCTCTGTCTGTGTCCACGCAGGCAAGATTCGCAAGGAAAAGGGACAGCTGCAGTACTTTGCCAACGGTATGTGTGGACCAACTCACTGGGATGCCAATTGAATTGATCTTTTGCAGTCGCTCTCAAGGTGAACATCAAGATGGGTGGGAGCAAGTTCGTCGTTATCGCCTTTTTGGTGGATTGCATCTGACTGTCTTTCTAGCCATGGACTGGACCCGCAGAGTATGGCGTGGCTGAACCAGATGCCGACGATGTTGATGGGTATCGACGTCACCCATCCTGGTCCTGGATCCGTCAAAGGCACCCCTTCAGTACGGTCCAGTCTGTCCATGCAGCATCCCCGCTAACGACCTGCGTAGATCGCTGCAGTTGTTGCGAGCATCGACAAGTCGTACGCACAATACCCTGCCAGCATGGAGATCCAAGAGAGCAAGAAGGAGGTGTGTGTGTTTTGGCCACCGTCTATTATCGTTCTGACGCCTCGGCAGATGGTCACGAATCTTGCCAAGATGACGCGAGAGCGCCTCCTCTTGTTCCAGAGCGTCAACAAAGTACTCCCGCAGCGTATTCTCGTCTATCGAGGTGAGCTCCGCCATTGCAGTATGCTACTTTCGCAGAGTTGTCTAACGTTCTCTTAGACGGTGTCTCTGAGGTATTACAGTCTATCTGAGCCACTTTTGCGTGCACTGACGGGTTTCGGGTTCTAGGGTCAATTCCGCATCGTTATTGCGGAGGAGCTGCCCGAGATTCGCAAGGCGTGCAGGAGCTTCCCCAATTATACACCGAAGATCACTATTGTGATTTGCGGTGAGCTTCGCCTCGTAGTTGGAGTGAAACATTCTGACTTGAGGTATCCTTCTCTAGGCAAGAGACACCACACGCGCTTCTACCCTACCGAGGCCGCGAACGCAGCGAACGACGGGAACCCGAAGGCGGGCACTGTGGTTGATCGCGGTAGGTTTTCTTATACAAAGTTGTGCAGCCATATGCTGAACCAGCGAGCAAGGTGTAACGGCGGTGTATGAATTCGATTTCTTCTTACAAGGTACGTACTGGATTCGTGGTTGGAAATGCCGCTCACCATGTCCTTGCTAGCACACGGCGGGCTCCAGGGCACCACACGCCCCACGCATTATTATTGCGTACACGACGAAAACGCCTTCTCTGGTGATTTAGTCTGCCTGCTGACTATCTCGCTGTTACTGACCGCAACCTCACACAACAGCGGATGGCTTACAGACTCTGACGAACGCCGTCAGCTACATGTTCGGTCAGTCCCGCACTCTGCCTTTTGCACCAGGCGTACGGTGTTAACCAATATTTTTCGCAGCCCGCGCAACCAAGGCCGTCTCGCTCGCCTCGCCTGCGTATTACGCCGATCTCGCTTGCGAGCGCGGCCGGTGCTACATCCATAAATTGCTGCAGGGCTTGAGCAGCTCGGGGACGACTGCGACCAGCAATTCGGAGGAAGCTGTCTACAAGGAGGCGGAGGCTCTTTGGCACGGCGGGGTCTCTGGAGGCCAGCTGAAGAACACGATGTACTATTTGTAACCCTACAGTGGCTCAGTGCTACGCCCTCGGTTTCGCCAGAACAAACTCTCTGATTTTTATATCGATATCTGAACTACGGGGTTGCTGGATATATAGGGTATATAGCTTGTGTACTTTCCTACTGCTCGTTGTACAAACTATGTATGGAAGCCGGCTTCGAATATTTATTTCGTTGGAACTCGACAACTTTCGGGGGCGCTCGGAATTCGGTCAGCAATGAAGCTCAATGATTCTGAAATGAAGCCTGAAGCAGCTTTGGGTGGCTTGAATGACCACGCTCGTAGCACCGAAGAGAAATTTACACTCGGAATAATCAAGAAAGGCATAGTATTACAACGGGTATCGTCCTTGCTCTAAATATACAGAACGGGGTAAATTGGTAACTGCCTGCATGGGTCGTCGTGATCTAACTTCCTTGGGCGGAGGAGGTAAAACAGGTCGACAGCTGCAGGCGCGCTCATCAGTAAGGTGTTGATGTGTTTAGATGAAAGAACATACCAAGGGTCCCGGACCAGGATGTGGTACGCTTCGACTACGATTGGCTCGAAGAACCGCATCCCCCACTCCTGCGCTGTTTGAGGATCGTGGAAATAGTACCAGCCCACTGCGGCCTGGAACGCCAGAGAGAGTTTTTGTAATACGCAGCTTCCCGGGCGTTGGCTGAAGGACCGAGAGGGAGCCACCATCGGACTTGTCGGTCGGACTTGAAGTCGAGGTCTTCGACGTCAAAGTAGGACGACAGCGAGAAAAGCGAAGCAATGGTGGCGAGGGAGACGTCGCTTAAAACCAGGTTCGTGATTATCTGGGAGCAGGAGGTGTTAGTTTCTTTGAGGAACATCGAGTACTGAAGCACGTACTGAAGCAAGATGTGCAGCTCTGGCGGTGGCTCGTCGATTTTCAGGATAGCTGTTGACGTAGATGCTGCAGATCCATTGGCTTATGAGGTGATGAGCAATTTCCGCCCTATCGCAGTCGCAAGCCAGCTCTCCGTCCCCAGAGAAGATGAATTTGGTCGAGAGAGGGATGGCCTCGACAGCCACGCGGCCCATTGAAGCGAGAGATTCTTGCTTGCAGTCCAGAAATCGACAAAATTGACGGTAGATGGTTTGGCTGATTGACACGCCGTCCCGCTGTCTCCACCAACCAGAAACATACACAGGTAGCTTGAATGACGGACGTAGAAGGAAGTCCTCAGTGGCGAGTTCCATGAGGGGCTTGAAGAACGACTCAAGCCACGAGAGGACGGCCGGCCACCCCCGCTCCAAGCAGTACGCACCAACAAAAGACTCGAAGAGATCTGCGAGTGCTTTCGGAGGGGGGTCGCGTTTGCGCCTTGGCGACCAGGTCCGTATTGCGCGTTCGTCTCCTGGGGAAAGTGCAGCGTATTCGTCGAGCTGAAGCCACCACGCGAGCCGTCCGAGCGTGTCGTTGTTGCATATTTTGCGGCCGACGAACTAGTTGAAATCAGTATTAGTATCGGTCGAAAGCGACGATGAAGAGGTTCACTATCTGTTGGTCAGGACAAACTTTCTCTTTGTCAACCAAAAGAGCACAAGCAAGGTTCACGGCACGATCTCCGATGAACTCAAGCAAGTCGTTGTTGTCCTTGGAGTTCTTGACGCTATTGGTGGCCTGTCGGAAGAGGTTGGGGCTAACAGCGGTCAGGGGCAACGGATGAGAGGATTTGTGTTTGACGGAATTGAGGTAGAGTTGAAGCAATGTCATGTTGACGGGTTGGAGGGTAGGAGCAGAAAGGATTGGGAACAATAAAGAGTAATGTCAGCCACTCGTGGCTCGAGTACTGCAGTTCGGAGAACTTGGAGAGAAGGGCCTTGAAGCTTGAGATCTCCTTGCAGCAGTAGGCTTGTAGGTGTGGTGGTTTGAGTCAAGGTTGTTCAGGCGCCTCCGGCAGCAGTGCTGCGCCCACGTGAGACATCGCTCGCTGATCGCTGACCGTCGCGTCGTTAGCGCTATGTCGGTTCTTCTCACTGTAAAGGCCCACATCGCCCGCCGAGCTGATTCTATACGTGCTTGAATAAATTACGGAATAATGTGGCCAACTCGAAATTTATTATAAGTAAACGGAACGGCGTTAACCCCTAAATCATCCTCTTTCATTTCTACTACCATCTTCAAGTTGTGCTGGACACGATTTCGAATATGACGCTTAACAACCTTTCTCGCCCTTTCTATCAGCATAATGTAACGCTGTCTACAACGGTCTCCCAGGATATTCCGCATTCGCAAGCGCTCCCAGTGGCAAGGACAGCCAAGAAGGCAGCGACCTTCGGGCTCCTGTCTCTGTATCCGAACCGAAGAGTCCCTTCCCGTATGTCCACCCTTCGCGCTCTTCAACCGACATTAACCTCGGGCTTTAGGCGTCTCTCGTCGTTCAGCATGCGCTGTCAATAGCTTTAGTTTGACCATTTGTGGAGGAGACCTGCACGGAGGAGACTTGCGCGCACGTTTGCGGCCATCCCTGGCTCGTATGGACCGTCTTTCGAGATCTAGGGTACAATCAACGCGCATCCCTACCATTGTCCCATGCGTTATTCCTCAGCTCGCCGACTTGCAGGAGCCGGCAGACCTTGGAAGCATGCGTACATCTGCATCAGTGCCACAATTTTCCTCCCCACTTGCAGCAGCAACCGCATCTCCGAGTCCTCCATGCCCGAGATCGTGTCCGCTCCCGGTAGTTTCTACTCTATCCCGTCCATCGCCTTCGGAGTCTCGGTGTCTCTCGCTTACGGCTCGCGCCCGCCGTGTACCATCGTCCTCCCGATACCCTTCGATGGACATCATCTCGTCGACGAGCGAGTACACTTTCGATATTTCTTTGCCAATCGTGATCAAACCAGAGATGGTGACAATAACCACAGCAAAAGGAGACAAAGTCAAAATTGTCGCAGATGCGTGGCATCTCGAGGCGGACTGTAAGTCGACCCCTTATTTATTTACAGGTATGCGCTTGAACTCTTTGAAGGTCATTTCGAATGGGAGATTGTATTCCCTCCGGGCGAGGTTGATATTACGAGGATCAGTGCACAATTTGAAGGGGGGCATCTTAATGTCCGCGCTGGCCGCCGTTCTTGTAAAGATTAGAACTTTATTCATCTTTTTTTATTCGGAATTTCCATACTTAGATGCGAGGATGAGTGGTGCTTGTTGGTGTTTAGGTGATTTTCGGTTAATCGTAACCATGAACGTTCTCGTTTACTCTGGTCCGGAGGTGGTCCAAACGTCCTTAGACCACAGTTTATCGACTCTTCGATACATCCTACTGCCGTTCTACTCGGTTCAACCGATCTCTCAGACGGCCTTGATCTCTCAGCCATGGCAAGCAACTTGCGCCTTGCTTGTCTTCCCGGGATGCCGCGATATCGTACTGTCCAAGGCCTCTGCGGCAATCGATGGATATGTGCAAAGTGGGGGCGTCTTCCTCGCGCTTGGAACAGGATCGCACTACTCGAGTCGCGGCTTGGATCAGGGAATCCTAAACGTCGCATCGACGAGTATTTCCAAAGACCTGCTTCTGCGCTTTTTCGATAAAGACTCTGGGAGCTACATATACCCCAGCTTTCAGCACAGTGGGTCAGACGATACCCCCCGGTCAGTCGCGATTCAACCGGCGGATGGCGAGCGGATCGATGTTATGTTCCAGAGTGGAAGCAGCGAAGTTGTGGGAGTCGACGGCGGCCAACGAAATGTTCGTGTTCTTGCCAGATATGTCGACAATGATGTCGAAGGTGCTGTGGCTGGCGCCCTTTACACGGTCGGCGCCGGGAAAATAATACTCTGGGCATCCTCGCCAGAATACCCGCTCACTGAGGAACCTGCTTCTTCGA
This sequence comes from Mycena olivaceomarginata, assembly GCA_029378375.1. Taxonomy (NCBI): domain Eukaryota; kingdom Fungi; phylum Basidiomycota; class Agaricomycetes; order Agaricales; family Mycenaceae; genus Mycena; species Mycena olivaceomarginata. The sequence goes on from JARKIC010001946.1 coordinate 47,859, forward strand.
TCTCGATGGCCTCTTGCTTGCCTCCAGAGGCCATCGATCTTGCCGAGCAAAGGAGGATCAATGTATTGAAAATACACTTCTCCTTCTCGGCCTCCAATTTCCCGACGAGGCCGCCACAATTTGCAGGCCGCTCCCGCAGTTCCTCGCGTCACATTTCATAAAACCCCACGTAGTGTCTCTGATAACGAACTCTATTGCCGCACCGAAATCAGGCGCGGAGCTTGACGCCTTTGAGGATGCGACCGACAAGTTCCGTTTCCACGTCCTCTCAGACAGCGGCCACCTCATTCGGGAAAGTCGGCAGGCAGCGGCGACTCGCACCGATCCTTCGACATGGCAGCCGAAACATATTATAGTATGTCCTGATGGCCAACTCCCTGCTCACGAGCAGACGCCATTGTTCGACCTGGGGCTCTTTTTCAGTGCCTTGTCTTCTGCGCGCAAGAAGGAGGAAGTGCCAGAGGATGCGGAGCCCTGGGGTATCGGCGACGCACTGTTGTACGGGGAAGCAGTAACCAGCACGCAGACCATGCTCGATAAGTGAGTGGTTATATTTCTACGCGAGGGCGGTCCGCATCTTATGCGTTCCAAAGGAACCCGCGGTTTATGGGCCTGTTACCCACGCCCCTGGTGTCTCTTGCGTCTCACCAGCTGGCTGGTCGAGGCCGTGGAGCCAACATTTGGCTTTCCCCGTCGGGCTGTCTCCAGTTTTCCCTTCTCCTCCGGTTGTCTCTATCCACATTCCCCGCCAGCAAGCTTGTCTTTGTGCAGTACTTGTTTGCGCTGGCTGTCGTAGAAGCCTGTCGGGATAAGAGCGTTCTCGGGGACGCGGCCGGTCCCGTACGTCTCAAATGGCCGAACGATATCTACGCGGTCCTTGGGGACGGCGAGGGATCGAAGAAGAAAATAGGGGGTATTCTGGTCAACACCAGCTTTGCGGGCGGCAAGGTCGATATCGTGATAGGTGGGTGATATTTCTCGTCCGAGTGCTTGTCGAGTTATTAATACTGTCTTTTAGGGTCGGGTCTGAATGTCCTGAATCCTCCGCCAATAACATCATTATCACAGCTACTCCCACCAGACGATGACCACCATCTCAGCATGGAACGCACCGCGGCGGCGATCCTTGCAAAGTTTGACCGGATGTGGTCTGTATTCGTGCAGGGACGAGGTTCCTTCGAACCGTTCATGGACCTATACCTCCGGCGCTGGATGCATTCGTTCGTGCCCTATTTTGGCCTTCGGATAATCGCTCACCCGTGCACGACAGGGACCAACTGGTGACTCTCACGACGTCGGTTCCCCACCAGCAAGTACGTATCATGGGGATCACGCCAGACCATGGCCTGCTACGGACGTTACCCGAGCGGACAGGCTGGCCATCGGGTGGTTCGTCGGATTATGGATTTATCGATCTGCAGCCGGATGGGAATAGCTTTGATCTCATGGCTGGGATGATAAGGAGTAAATAATAGAGTTGCAATGTATCATTTTCGGGCACCGGAAAGGCTGGAACGCGAGTTACGCGACGCGACGCGCGCCGCTTAACGCGTCAGTCACGAAAAGTCACATCAAATGATGCCCATCGCGGCCTTGTAACCTTCGTCATCTCCTTTACTTGACTCTTACAACGATGAGCGAGACTCCGAGCGCAAAAGAACAGCTGGCTTCGCATTTCGACAAAAGCGCAACCGCCGTGCGTGCATATGCGGACCAGTAAGCCTGCTGTTCGTCGGGTGGTGCCTGGATTCGAAGTTGTTACTTAGGTTTGAGGCGTCCTATGCGCGCCCTGCTCTCAAGACCGGCTCGGCTTTCTTTGACGAACATCCTATTTCCTCGGTACATTGCTTTCTACTTCCAGGCATCTAATCTTGACCGTGTTACGCTGACAGACATTCATCGTGATATTCTCCTCTCTCGCATTCTTCCCTGTGATAACCTTCATGTGAGTTCATGCCATTCCTATAGGAAATTCATCGAACCTTGCCCGCACCCAGTGCACTTTCCCTGTTCACAATCGTCTCTCTGTCATTTGTTGCGCTCTGCTGTGCTTTCGTGGTCTCCTCCGCTGTCGTTCTATTTTCCGTGGGTTTCTCGCGTCTGCCGCTGCTATTAGAACTTACACAATGCACTCAAGTCTCGATCCTGGTGTTATCCCTCGTGACGGCCTTCTTTGCGTCTGGATTCTTCACTGTGCTCGCCCTCTCCACCTACCTCGCGTACCGCTTCGTGGCCCTCGCGCGGTCGAGAGGACGCGAGGGAGTATCCGCATGGGCTGTAGAGACCAAGACCCGGTTTATCCAGTCCAAAAGAAGGGAAGCAAGCGATGAAATCCGCCGTCGTCGTGGACTTCAAAGAGCCTCCGCATGAAGACTCGAATGTCACCGACGCGTTTGTCAAGCAGGAGGGCTCCTGACCTGCTTGACCCGCATATTTTCCGGCATCCGCATCCTACGGACGGCCTCAGCTGTACACTACTTGCGCTCCGCCAGCGATGGACCGAATTCGACCTACCTCTGGTATCCTGGCTGGTGTCGACATACTTGTTTATTCCTACCCTAGAGAAGATCTTGCCTGCTGAATATAGCGCTTATTATGATCGCAAATAATATATCCGGAGATGGGCCCGTCTTCCAGAGGATACATCACATTTCGGGTGTTCATTCCGAAGAAAGGGCAAATGCTCGGTGTGCTTTTGAATTGACTCTGACGCTCATATAACGCCTCGCAAGATCTTGAGACTCAGTGAATCCTCCCATGGCTAAGTTGACGTATCTTTCGGCTTTTGCTGCTTTTCTCGTGTTTAGGGTCTCTGCACAGACCGCCCACAGTATGGCCAGGTGAGCGGTCAGCGAAAATCCGTTGCGAACCTTTGACTTATTTGCAACAAGTGCGGCGGAATGGGATGGACAGGTGCAGTATACCGGCTACTGAGGTCAAGAGAGACTAGGACTAACCTGAACTCTAGGAGCAACTACATGCCCGGCGAACTGGAGCTGCACCTTTTCTAGTGCCTGGTTTGTGGAACGATCCTGTATAACGCGAGTTTTGACACAAGCCTAGGTACTCGCAATGTCTCCCCGGGAGTGCTACTACTACCGGTCCGACGACGACAGTTTCGACTCCTGTTGGAACTGGTGGTAGCACAACGGTGTCTTCCACGAGCACCGGATCTTCTGGCTCTGCGACGCTAGCACCCGGATGGTCTTTCGTGCGCGCTGTGGAAGACCCTAACTTCCATAAATACCTTCAATCCCAGGTCCTCGGGACTGCTTCACCTGCAGTGCTCGGCGATTATACCCACGCCGCCCAGTTTCAAGTCGTCAACGGCCAGCTTATCCAGAACGCGGGCGGCAGCAACCTCTACGCCATCGTCGAGCCGCCGGCGAACTCCACTGTCGTCAAACTCGGGTTGCACTGGTCGACGACGCCCGACACGCTCGGGACATTCGTTTTCTCTGGAGATAGTCTCGAGTATGTCTATCCCGAAAGATCTCTCGGGAATTATGCTGAAGCTCGATTTAATTTTCAGGTGGAGCAGCCCGTCGGTAAAACGGCAGCAGAATAATGCATGGCTCGTATGTCCCAGCGGAACCACCCTCAGCGTCTGTGAGTGCTGCATATACCTTTGCTTTCATGTCCAGATCCCTGATCATATCCGTCGAAAGTTATCAATCTTGGTGCCTATGCCTATATGACACCCGCAGGCTGCGCGGACGAAACTCTCAATGCATACACTGGTGCGACTGCTGTACCGTAATGCGTGTTGCAACGGCCTTTGGCTGCTGCGAGCCTGACTTGTTGTACTGTGAACCGATATCTTATCAGGGTGATGTCATTGTGTATCTAATCTTACCGAAAATGTTTCGGCCATCTACGGTGGCTTTTCTTTCCAACTCAATCTCAATCCAACGTTTTTGTCGCAATACGAGCTGCAGCCGAGTCGCAGCACCCTCAAATAGGCCTATACTGCCGTCCTCTCACTGCCAGTCTTCACAGTCTTGCGCAATGCGCTGTATAGATGATTTGTCACTTTCAAGCGATTAGGCGACTGCGTTGACGCGCCGGCGGCCCTCACGTCATATTGCGTGCGGAATCTTTTTTTGGCTCCAATGCCCTGCGCATCTCATTGATGGCTTACTGTGCTACGTGCTTATCAATCGCTTTATTGCAGGACCAGAGGAACATAAAAGCCATGTCCTACCTACTGATCTGCAGAGAAATCCTCTTGCACGACTGCAGCTTTTCTGATTCAATTTTGGGCAATGCAACGCGATCCAGTCGTTCATGAAGATGAGAAAGACTTGGAAACCCCTGAGGCGGTAGAGGTTGGTGTGGCAGAGGCCGGCGTGCAGGAGTGGGCATATCCCGACGGGGGACTTCGCGCGTGGCTCGTTGTCGCGGGATGCTTCAGCATGTCCGCTACCTGCATGTAAGTATCGTCCGCTTCGTTCTTGACATGTCGTTGAAGCCATTCGCCAGGGGATGGGGTATGGTCTGGGGCGTGTTTCAGGACTATCATCACTCAAATGGGTTTTCTGGAACTCCCCTCAGTACCCTTTCTCTTGTCGGTGGTGTATACTTCTTTGTAAACTATCTATCTTTTTTTTCCTTCTCAACCTCTAATGCATATTTTGTAGTGCATGAATGGCAGTTCTTATTTCTTCGGAGGCATTGGAGACAGATTGTAGGTTCTCTTGTATCAACAACATGGTCGCCTTACTCATTGCTCTCATATCAGCGGGTACAAGGTGACTTTCCCAGAACCAGCTAATCGTATTTCGCAACTGAGAATTTCATCCCAGAAAATGATAGCTCTGAGTAATCTCCTCGCCTACGTCTGTCTCATCGCGTCGGCGTTTGCGACGAAGTTATTCGAGATTTTCCTCTTCCAGGGATGTCTACTAGGCATCTCAACGGGTATCTCAATGCCGCTATACATGGCTCTGCCGTCGCAGTGGTTCCTCCACAAACGTGGGCTAGCTACGGGAATCGCTGTCGCGGGCGCTGGCATTGGCGGCGGAATCGGATCGCTCATCGTTCGACCCCTGCTGTCCAATTTGGGATACAGAGACACCATACTCATTTACAGCAGCGGCATGGCTGTGGTCTGGACCGCTGCGTGGTTTATGATGTCGGAGCGCCGCCCTCCTGGGCACAAAAATATTCGGAAGCGCTGGCTTCCTCGCAAAATCACCCCAGCGTTTTACAGCATCGCGTTCAGCATCTTTTTCGGCATCTTCGGTTATCTGGTAAGTACCTCGCCCATTCTGTTCGAAATACGGCGTATTCATTATTTCCTAGACTCCGTACTTCTTCATCACCACATATGTGAAGAGTCAAGTACCGACCCTTGACCCGAAGTCCATCCTGGTCGTCGTCCCATTAGTTGTGATGAATATGTCCGGTCAGCAAAACCGCTTGTTCATCCTTCCCTCTTTCTGACCTCCATGCGCAGGCGGAATTGGACGTGTGCGTCATATTCTTTCCCAAACTATGTCAATGCCGCTAACCTCCCCGCAGATCATCGCCGGGCGCCTGGCTGACCGGTTCGGCGCCATCAACATGTTCTTCACGAGCTTCTTCCTCGGCGGCCTCTCGCAGATCTTCATCTGGACCTTTGCACACTCCTACGGCTCTGTGATCTCCTTCAGCGTGATATACGGCCTCATGGGCTGCTGGTTCATGGGCCTGCTGCCCGTTGTTTGCGCCCAGCTGTTTGGCCTTGACGATCTTGCGACAATCACCGGGTTTATGGTCCTCGCCAACTCCCCCGGTGGGTCTTATTCTGCCTCTGCGTGTTAATCGACCTTATCTCACGCTACTGTGCAGGTCAACTCTCCGGCGCCACGATCAGCGGCGTGGTGCTTTCTGGCTCGGGAGGAAGCTGGGTCGCGGTCTCGCTGTATTCCGGATGTGCGATGCTGCTCGGGTCGGCGTGTGTGCTATACGGTACGAATGCTATTCATATATTCTTCTCTCCATTCGGGCAATTGACCTTTTGTGTATCTGCAGCGCGTTTCTCACATGACCAGCGAATATGGGCCAAAGTTTAGAGGGCAAGGATAGAATACTGTATTTAGCACACTTGTAATAATCGGACTACACAATCTTCTTCTGAACAACTGAAAAAAAGGCCCATCTCCGCCTCCGTTTTTTGTCCCATCTGACTTGATGAAGCACTTGATTTTCCTTCACCAGCGCACTTTCAAGAAACTCGAAGGACGAACTTGATACAAATATTCAAACTCCGCTCGTTTGTCCTTGAACTGGAACTTCATGCCAGCACCATGCTTCCCGCCGTTCGCATTCCCTGTGTTTCTTCTCTCGTGCGCGTGCCGCAGATCCCCTACGAGCTATCAGACGCGTCATGGCCGGGTTGTTGGGTGGCATTTCGTTCAGCAGAGCGTGAGCGACGCGTACAGGGAGTGTGTTTACTCGTATTTACTGTCCGTGACGAAAGTGACTCCACGCGTGAAACCCGTGTGAATCCGGTTCCATTAGCTTTGTGGAGCGGACCGTAACCCGACGGTTCCACAAGCCCGGTCACCCGAGCAGGCCCTTATAACACTAATTCTTGTTTCCCAATCTCATGCTCAGACTTGGTTGGATACTCCTCCCAATCCACGTTGTCTCTGTCTGATTCGGGTGAGATTCAAGGTGCAACAAGAACTATCTACCTGGGCAACCTGTCGTACCTCCTGGCGGGCAATTTCTCATCCCGGAGATAGCACCTACGCCTTTGCTAGTCTTCCGATGTGCGCCCATAATTACTCCGTATCTGGGAGAGGAAGACTACAACGCCGGAGTTCTCGTTGAAGCTTTTGTCACCTTGGCGCGTTACAACGGAGCCGAACCTATTACCCTCCCTGTGGGGCCTGCCGCTGCTGAGGCCTTGGAGGTGTTCATTAGCATCGACGGAAGTGTTCTGGCAGAGGCCGTAGTCCGATTAAACTCCACCTCAGAACTGCATTTTCCGTTTGTAAACCTCAGCCAGCCGCGCAAGCAGCCCTTTAGCGTCGACTGCACCGCGTCGTACGCGTCTCATCTGACGTCTGAACCCCAAACATTCAGTGCGACGACCACGCTTTCTTATTTGCCGCGTCCGGCCTCAGGCTCTGTCACCAAACGAGATTCTCGTACAGGTGCCCTTTTGGTGCGGCCTCCGGGAAGCAGCGCGTATGAGGCGATATTTCCCATTGGATTCTACACTTCGTTCGACAATTACTTAGACGACCCCGATCTTGGGATTCTAGACGAGCTCAAGGCGCAGGGGTGCGTCCTCGTGGCCTACAATCATTTCCACCCATCTAACAACTTGCTAGGTTCACTATCGTGCATCCAGTGCCCACGTTTGGCAACCTGACGGCCCTTGCACGGGTCCTGGATCGCATGGAAGAGCTCGGACTGTACTTGGTGTATGACATGCGACAGTGCGTACCCCGACCATTGTCCGCCTTCAATTCTCATGACGGAAATAGCACATACAAAGACCGCGCGGCTCTCACCGCGCAAGTCAACATGATCAAGCATCGCCCGAATTTGCTGCTGTGGTATACGGCGGACGAGCCTGACGGAACAAGTGAGCCTCTAGACGCGCCGCGCGCCGCATATGACGCCATCTACACGCTCGACGGTTACCACCCCATCTCCGTCGCGCTCAACTGCGCGGACTACGAGTTCGCGGCGTACGTTACGGGTGCCGACGTCGTCATGCCCGACACGTATACGATCGCGAACAACCCCGCATGGTCCGCAAAATACAACACGTCGTGCACGGAGGACTTTGGGTGCTGCGGATGCGACAACTGTCGCGGCGAACTTGAAGATGTCTCGCGGCGGCTGGATGACTTTGCGATGCGCTTGGACGTGCTTGGGTGGTCGAGGGAGAAGTCAGTTTGGGCGGTGCCGCAGGCGTTTGGAGGCGAAGAGTAAGACACGCATCAGTTTCAAGTTTCAAGGCCAATACGACTGACTTATGGCCGCTCCAGATTTTGGACGCGTCCTCCGACTGGGCGGGAATTAGCGGTTCAAGTTATTCTCAGTGTGAACCATGGCGCCAGAGGTCCGCTGAATTTCTCATCTTGAGTCTCGACGCGCTCTCAATTCGCTTTCCAGGCATCATGCCATGGATCGACCCGACGCCCACAGACCTCAAAAGTACGGCGTCCGCGCTTGCGATGGCGCTTGCTTCGCAATCCGTCAAAGCGTTCATTTTTGGCCCAAATGCACGTTCACTCGTGTTGTGTCGAATCGAATCGACGTGGGCATGTGGACTGTGGGCGGGGAGACGCTTTTACTCGTAGCGAACATGAATGCGCACGAGGCGGAACTCGAGCTTTCTCTTTCTGACGCGCTAATTCTGCGGGAGGTGCTGAATTATGGAATCAGGCGGGCGATTGGCGTGCAGAGGCGGCTCAGGTTTGAGTCGGAGAGTTTGGGGTGTGCAATATTTATATTGTCTCCTCAGCCACTTGTGCTCATCACGCAGAACGATGAACCGTGATGCTCTATTCCCCTGCAGTTCGATAATCCAAAATACATGTATTATTTCCTCAACGCAAGATAGTAAAAAGTCACATACGCAGCCATGCCGTCTTCGCGATCTTTTTCAGCTTTTTCTGCTGCTTGAATCGTTCCTGCGGGCGAGTCAGTTGAGTTTATCAGAAGTAGAAGAGTTCTCACCAAATCCTTCTTGGTCGGGCGTTTGCGCTTCTTCTCCACGCCACCTTCTGCCTCTGCAGCATGTTGCTGAGCGAGGTTTTGCTCCCACGCAGCTACATCGAAGAACACCTCGCTCATGCGCTTCGCGCGCTCATACTCCGACAAATGCGCCGGCGAACGCGAGTCCATCGCCGCAAATTGTCCTGTGCGAGCGTTGAATTTCGCCTGGAAGCTTGGAAGGCCACCCAGTGAATCTCCCGAAGACGTGGACGCGGCCAGCGACGGGTCGAGGTACGCGAGAGCGGGGTCAATGCCCTGCGCCAGAGCAGCATTTTGGAGTGCCGCGTAGTGGGGAATCGAAGAGGTTTCAGCCGCTCCTGGCTCGGTCGAAGACTCGGCGGCGGGTGCTGCAGCAGACGTCGATGCAGAGTCTGCGGCTGGCTCTGGGGGTACGAGAGGATTTGTCCATGTGGTTTCTTGGGTCTCGGAGTTGTAGAAATAATACGCGTTGAACTGAGGGGAGAAAATGGCTTGCCAAGCCGTAGCAGCAGCTACAGGTGCAGTTTCGGCTGGAGGTTCGGCTGAAGTTTCTGTTGTGCTCGAGGATTCGGGTGCATCGGGCACGGCTGGTACAATCCTCCTTGGACGAGGATGGCTCTGGCGAAGGCTCCTTGCTCTTCTCCTTGCTCTGCGTCGTCGAAGTTGACATTGAGGAGAGATTCAAACCCCGCTCCATATAACCCCTTAGCATGCAAAATAAATAAATAATCACTATTGCCTAACCTTACTTCCTCCTACCACGCACCTTGTATCGACGTCCGCAATTGGATCATCCCAGAGATTTGCAGACAGACCCTCTTGAACGGCGGTGGCTTCTATCCTCAAAGTTCGAAGGAATATCGAGTCTGAGGCTACTCTTGTCTAAATAGCGCCTAAGCCCTTGGCGCGTAGTCGCGCACTTCTGAGAAAGAGACCTGATGTTTCATATTAAACAGGAATAATTAAAAATCTACATATATCATATCCGAATATCTATCACCAACGTTCACCGGCGCAAACCACGGACGTTACCATTTCGAGCGGTAGAACAGAGAGCGCCCAACAGAACGAAGCGATGCACGAGAGGGCCGTAGAATCGAAAGAGATCTCTTGGACTGCAAGCGGAAGCCTCCACGATTATTCCACCGCTTGATTTGCGCCCAACAACCCGACGGAACATAGTGGGTTGTGTAACCAAAAGACCACGTTGGATAAACGTCGGTGACGGACACATGCGCTATCGGCGGGTTGCATGACCCGCGGTAGTTGTGCACATGCACGGAGAATTCAGTTCCTTCGACAACCCCGTGGACTGCGCCGAGGCCGATTCGCAGCATCTTCGGGTCGTGAACCGGGTCTGTCTGGTAGTACGCCTGGTCGGGCAAGAAGGGGACTGCATCGAAGACCGGTCGCTTCGCATTCGCCCCAACAAACAAGGGCCGCTGCCCCTCCCCGATTTTCGGCCGGATTTGTTTGAGTAAGCTGACATAGGATGCACTGTGAAGAGGTGTTTCCCGCGCTGTCTCTAGAAACGCGGATGTGAATTTTCCACCGTCCTTCCCCTCGACAGCTTTCTCCCCAGGGCTGCAAGCAGCCAGCAGCGTGTACGTCGAACTGGTCGTGTTGCAGAACCCAACGCCTCGAGGATAGGCCCGAGGATTCGCGGGTCGGCCAGAGACCCGGGACCAGTCTTGGGAGGTGACGACCTTGTCGGATGGCGGTCCAGCGTGTGTTCCGACGGTCACGAATGTTCGACGGGGATTGGAGCGGCGCAAAGCACGAGTCAAGGATGACAGCGATGTTGTCGCCCTTGGCGTTGGACAGCTCCTCGAGCATGGATTGCAGAGAGCGGTCAGATATCCCGGCGACTCCACGCTGGCCAAAATCGTACGAGCACATCACTTCCGACGTCCCACCAACCGATCCTTCGTGGAACCAGCTGTCGGGTGCGGGAACGGTGCTTCCGTGACCAGCAAAATATATGACATAGCATCGCCGCGCTGGATGTTGTCATTGTGCACTAGGTGGCGGGAAAAGTTCTTCTCGATGTTCTCTTTCGTCGCGTGTTTGTCCAGGAGCATGCAGATCTGGTCCTTGGGGACTTTGAGGTCTTTCCGAAGCCACCGCCGGACCTTTTGCGCATCGTCGACGCAGGACTCGAGATTCCAGACCTATGAGAAAATAAATGAGTGTGATTGAGCGCTATGAGGGAAAGAGGGACTAGCCGTGCCCGACTTGTACTTGTCGATGCCGATGACAAGGCCAAAGACACGAATAGGCTGCTGGACCGCTCGTCAGTTAACTTCGCTGGCGGAAGGGAAGTGTACGACGTACCTCCATTTTTTCGTGGGGGAGAGGGAAGGTAGAGGGGTAGAAGATGGCCCGTTCGACTCGCGCGTCAGCTATAATTTATCGGAGTTGTCGCGATCCCCGGACAGCTTGATGTAATGACGATACCGCTACATCTTCGATCGCCTATGAACAGGCGCAGCGAAATGGCAGGTAGATCGAGGTTGAGCTACCGCCGAATACTCTACGCAATGGATGTATCGCAATCCGAGACAAGCTCTGGAAGACACAAAGGACAGTTCGCTTCTTCCTGCCGTCGAAAAAAGAACGTCGGTATACGCGGACAGAGGAACTGCCAAACGAGTTCGGGACTGGCGCCAAGCAACGAGGTGTTCGCGTTCAGCCTAAACGCACAATGAGCTGCGTATGGCCAACCTGCCGCCAGCAAAGGTTTCAGTGCGAGGGCACCGAGCAGCCGAGGACGAGAAAGGGAAATGATGCCCAAAATGGAATAAACGATGGGCTGCCATGGATTCGATTCAATGTAGCCTTGCACCTACGGGACCGAGACAACGTTCCACATTACGCGGAACGCACACCATCATCGTGCCCACTCCAGCCAGCTCCAGCTTTCGACACTGTTCTTGAAGTTGAATTCCCAGGCTAAGCGTCTGGACGACAGAAGGCTCAAGAGAGTCTCCCGGAAATTCAAGTAGCCATTCAATTGGTAGGACAGATTTGGGTTACAAATGGTAGCAGCGACCCGAATTTTGGAGCGGAGTAATTGAGGATTCTTTGGGAGCAGATTTGCCGACTTGAAGATGAAAGACGACACATGACTTCAACACGCTACATCAAATTACGACTGGCAGGGAATCATCACCTAGAGGCTTAAGTTGGGAATTAGAAAGACAAAGTCCTTGTAATCTGGATTGAACTAACCGGTCAATCCTGGAATTCATTCATCGCCATATTCGTTCAAAAAAGGCTCCACTCGGATATCCAGCCTGAAGTCAGAAATGAATGACACAAGTGTCACACAACCGATGCTAAGGCATTGGTTGGAGCCCTCGGAGCGGGAAATACTATTTCCAGATCTCTTGGAGGCTGCATCTTGATCCTGGTGCTGGTGCGGGTGGAAGGTGCAGAGATGGGGTCAGCCTGGGGGCTGAAAAGTTGACTTTGGGGATGTGCAGTTGGCAAAAAACTGAAAGGTCAACCTTTCTGAAACACTCCCAGCCGTGGTGTCGCAGAGGAGACAGCTCACAGATGTTCAGATGGGGGGTTGGATCCAGCCTGGTGGATGCCAGCAAGGAGATTTAGAAAATGAACGTTGGGAGACGTCCGAACCGGATATGTGTAGCCGTCGAGTCGACCGTGCATTGAGTTTTTCTCCTCTTCGAAGCTTCAAGGTTTAATGTAGAACGTCCCTCTGAGATCTGAAATTTTAGTTTAGTCCATGTCGCCAGATCGGCTGAATCGATTGTGGGGGCAGCTCTCGCGCTCTCCGAGGGATACGTATTGAGCTTTCTAATGGCTGAGAGAGGGGTCTTTCCGCATTCACAGTGGTTCGAGTCAGTGAAACTTTAAGTTGGAAGATAAGATTAGTGGCTATGTATGTAATAGCTCAACTATAAAAAGGCAACAGGGGAGTACAATATATTTTTTAGACGACGATAAATTACAAGACTCGTAGAACAAGTGGTACAAATCGGATAGACCGAGGCGGCGTTCATTAGAATTAAGGCAACACAGCACTATGTGTCTCTGCAGGCAGCGTATCCGAGTTGAGATTCGCGACGAATGAGGCCCAAAACGCATCGTCCATGAATAAATCGGGATAACTCGGCGGATTTAGATTCTCGTCACCGAGAGGGTCGGAACTGGGGAAGGGACAGAGAGGTACGTTTGGTAGCATGCACATGCCGGTGGGCATCACTCCCTCCCAGGGTATATCCCGCGGTTTGCGTTTCTGCCATGCGTGCATCAGCGCCCCGAGAACGTGCCCGCAGCGTGCTGCGGCGTGGTCTGGTGCGTGCGCAATCTTGTTGAGCCGCTGGATTGTCATGCTTTGCAAGCGCTCGCTCGCGCCACCGAGGTGTCCCTTCCCGAGCTGGACGAGAGAAAAGTTCGAAACGAAGAGCCAAGTCGCCGCAAATGTGACCATCGCGTAAAGGTTGTCCTTTCATTTCACTTTCAGAACCCGAACGATACGAACAACCCGAACTTACCGGCGCGGTGCTCAAGAGGGTTAAGTCGGACGGCAGCAGAATGTGCTGAGAACGGTCTCGGCGCTGATTAACGCTGGATAGCCCCATACAAAACTGAGAGCCTGCCCCCTTAATTCGGCGGAGAGCCATGGGATTTGTGGTCTGTCTCGCTCGTAGGCGGTCCGTATTTCGCGCAGGGCGTGATGAATGACCAGGAGGCGGCAGGCATGATATTGGAGGATGAGCATCTGCGAATAAAAGGTGTCGTGCTGTGTAATGGCTGGGAGAGATATCAGCATTGGAATGACGGACCGAGATTGTCTCTTACAAGGAAAGGGCATAATGAGTCGGCTGAGACCTTCCAACAACTGGATAGAGGCGTTTATCTTGTCAAAGAAAGCTTCCGATTCGTCGACACTCTTCACCCTGAATGTGAGCGCGGTTTCACTGATGTCAAACAGTTTTGCGCCAAGGCCGAGGCGGATGTCGCGTACGGCAGAAAGCGTGAAGTCGGCCATGGCAGAGAGATTAATTATCTCGTGATCCGAAAGCGAAAAGTGAGAGACGGGCATGCGTCCGGTGCCCAGACACAGCCTGGCGGATAGAGATTAATAAGGGAAGCGCGTAAACGGAAAAGCCTACATGGACTCCGATGTTGAGAGGTGCATCCACTGTCAACGTCCACAATTAAAATAAGCGACTTGAAAGGGAAAATCCCCTACCAAACGCCACCTTTGGATGGAGTCGATGAGGTCGGCTTGCTTTTCGGGACCCGACAATAATCCGCCCATGTCGGATCGCAGGCTAATGGCACGTTTGGATTCGCTCTGCAGATGCAGATTCATTGCCATACTGACGGCTGAAGCAATGAGCAACCGCCCATCCCGCGCCTCCGCACCAGTGCCACAGATCGGCGTCCATACAGAAAGTATGAGAAGCGCATGGATCGACTCAAGGGGCGGTTGGGGATTGAATATTTCCCGGAGGAAGACATCTTCTGTAAGTTTCTGCAGTCGCGGAGCAATCGTCGATCGTGCTGTGGGCGATAGGTGTCGTGAGGCAATGGTACACCGCACTATATCGAGCAATGAATTAGAGCCTTCCAGAGGCCCCGGTTGAGCACACAGCCAAGGAGCATATCGAGTTTCGAATCTGCGTGCCAAAGTCAGCCAGGTTGTCTGCATGAAGAGAAATACGAACACTTCTAAGAGCGACGTGACTTCTGTCGGGCTCAGTATATCCGACAGGCGGTCAGCGCTAGGTAGCTGCACGCCTGTATCAGTGCGCGGGCATCTCGCAAGCTCTTGAATTGCGAGCATCGGAGTTGCTGTCCAGTCAACCCGCGATACTGAACCCCAGATGGGAGTTGTCGCTGTTGGGACTAGATCCTCCGGGCGCATGCGAAATGAGCCCGAAATATGATTCAGCGGGGCCTCCGCGACATTAGGACGAGCTGAGGCAACAGCGGCCAGGGTACTCAAGCCGGCGCCCCCATCCCGAGATTCTGAAGTCGTCAGCGTCGGTGCAGCGGGCGAAGGGACCGCAGGCGAGGTGTGCAGTATCGTTTTCGGTGAGAAATGGATGAGCTCGGAGGTCTCGAAGGAGCATTGCGCGTTGAGGGTCTTGCAGCGATGACACCGAATAATGATGGGCACGCCGGGCGTAGGGCGAACCTCAAGGATCTCGCATCTCGATTTTTGTTTGCGACAAGAGGTACACGCCTGACTGGCCTTGGTCCTCTTCGGTGGGGGATTTTCGCTCGACGTTGTAGCCCGCTTCATGGCTTTTGAAGGCGGCTGTGCCGGCGGTAACCCCGCTTCGGAACTTCCGATGCCGGGCGTGCCGATATTTTCATTGTTTTTTTTTTTTTTTTGCAGAATCCTCGTGTGCTTGCGACAGTTCTTGCGGCCCGTACGTGAATAAATTCGAGCTCGATCAACAGGTAGATGGACGAAGTGAAATTGGGGAACGGCAACAAATACCAGCTCTGGATTCGAGGTTTCACCCATGCAGTACAATTTACACGAGTACTCTATAGTAGGATTATAAAAGATAATGGAGCGTATGTAGTACAATGATAAACTAGGTTGGCACAGAATTCTGGGCATCCAACGTATCCGAGTCGAGATTCTGGAGGAATGCGGCCCAAAACGCATCGTCCATGAACAGATCGGAGTTACTAGCCCTGATGTTGGCGGAATCCTGGTAGCTCGGCGGATTTATATATCCCTCCGTACCGGCCAAGGCAGGGTTAGAAATAGGCTGGAAGCTTGCGTATGGGATGTCCAGTATGTCGCATGAGCCACTGCTGTCTCGGGACTCGGGTTTGCGCCGCTGCCATGCGTTCATGAGCGCACCGAGGACGTGCCCGCAGCGCGCCGGAGCGTGGTCCGGGGAATGCGCGATCTGATTCAAGCGCTGGATCGTCATGCTCTGCAGGAGCTCGCTCGCACCGCCGAGTTTGCTGCCACCGAGCTGGTGGACGGAGAAGTTGCTGACGAAAATCCAAGTCGAAGCGAAGGCGATTGTTACGAAAAAATTGTCGGGTGCTCCGCCGAGGAGAGCGAGGTCTGACGTTGCAAGAAATGTGGTGAGGATGCTTTCAGCGCCCATGAGTGCTATGCGACCCCAGAACATAGAGACACGGTGCCCCCCTGCCATTGCGTCGAACCAAGGCATTTGCGGCGTGTCTCGCTCATGGATGGTGCGAGTTTCGCGAAGAGCGTGATCTTCGAGGGGATGAGACTTTTATCACTACATGAGAATCTGAGCTGGGTACGCACGCATCATAAGGAGGCGGCACGCGCTATACTTGGCGAGGAGCATCTGCGAGTAAAATGTGTCATGCGGGGTGATAACTGGCAAACTGTTGAAAAGTGGCTCATGCGATTAAGCTTGTGTCTTACCAGGCAAAGGCGCGAATAGTCGACTGAGACCTTCCAACGAGTAAATAGATTCATTTATCTGTTCAAAGAAGTGCCCCAAATCAGCTGCACTCTCTAGGCGCAGCTTGAGAGCAGTTTCGACCATGTCGAACATTCTTGCGATGAGAGCAAGGCGATATTCTCGGACAGCAGAAAGACTGAATTCCGGTAAAGAAGACAAATCGAGCATATCTTGATCTTGCTTCGAAAGTTCGGAGACTGGCGTACGCCCGGTTCCGAGACACTGCCTGACAGAAGAGAGGTCAGGAAAGTGGATGCGGAAAGTAAAAGGGACATACATCGATTCAGATATCGAAAGATGCATCCACTGTCATCCAGAGTGAAAAAGACGACTAAAAGCGGTAGAGTAGAATGCCCACCAGCCGCCACTTTTGAATGCATCCAACCAGCTCTGCTTGCTGGTCTGGGGACAACCCATCTTTCTGGGCTCGCAGACTCAAAGCACGTTTTGAAGCATGCTGTAGGTGTAGATTCATCGCCGCACTGACGGTCGAAGCAATGAGCAATCGTCCATCCCGAGCTTCTGCGCCAGTGCCACAGATCGGCGTCCACACAGAGAGGATCAGAAGGGCCGTAATTGAGTCGAGGGACGGCTGGGGATTGAATATTTCCCGCAGAAAGACGTCTTCAGTTAGTTTCTGTAGTTGTGGAGCAACAGCTGATCGTGCTGTAGGAGACAATTCTCGTGAGGCGATGGTGCATCGAACGATATCCAGGAATGAGTTTGTGTATTCCAGAGGGCCCGGTTGAGCAGATAACCATGGTGTATATCGCGTTTCGAATCTACGAACGGGAGTCAACGGAGGGCTGTTTGCATCAAAGGAAATACGAACATTTCCAACAGTGAAGTTATTTCTGACGGGCTCAATATATCCTCGAGACGGCCGACATTGTGAGGTTGTGTGCTAGTTTCACAACGAGGACATCTGACAAGCTCCTGGATTGCAAGTATCGGAGTAGCGGTCCAGTCAACCCGCGACACTGAGCCCCAGGTGGGAGTTGTCGCTGTTGGAGCCTGCTCCTTCGAACGGAGGTCAAGACTGTGAATCGCACTGCCTGCGGGTTCCTCCACATTTGGGCGAGACGAGGCAACAGTGGCCAAAGTGTTCAAGCCACGATGACTTTCGAGTTCTGGTGGGCTTGGTATTGATGGTTGGATAGGTGGTATTGGGGGTGGAAAAGGTATGAGATGGGGGTTTTCAAAGGAGCAGTCGATATTAAGGACCTTGCAGCGGTGGCAGCGAATTTTTACGCCAGGTGCGGGGCGGTCGTCGAGGATCTCGCATCTCGCCTTCTGACGGCGGCATGCGGTACAGGCCTGACCGGCCTTGGTCCTTTTCGGGACTGGATATTCGCTCGAGGATGCAGAGGCCCTCTTCATAGCCGACTTACTTGACCGGTGACGGCCGGAAACCACACGGAATCCTGGCAGCTGGGATTTCTACCTGACGCGGACTGGATTCAGAAACGGCGCGAACATTTGAAATCGAGCGGCCGTATAAGTACCTACCTATACTGTGTCGCGCGAAATGTCCCGAGGCATGAAGAGAAGCGTTCAAGTTGTGATCCGCCGGAAGATCCTCGTCGGGATTTTCCGGTTCAATCTACTCTTAACGGTCATGCCGCGTCCAGGACAAAGTCAACTCTCCCTGAGACGGAAGAAAGAACCAGGGGCAACCTGCGTGTAGGTAGCGTGAATTCTGGATTCTCTTCTTGGTGACCGGCAAGGTAAAGGGAATTGATGTCACCTTGCAATCGGTCCATCCTGCAGCCTCAGCCGTCCACATTCTGGGCAAACCTTGAGTGTAAGATCTGTTCAGTTTTACATTCTACAGGGAATGTCCCGGCCACATTTTTTATTTTTGCCCTCCTTGTTCCACCAATAATATTTTTTCCCTCAAACAGCTATTTCACAGCCATTTCACCTCTTCTTTTCAGCTTCTCCTGGGCGTAAATTAAAAAATCGGCTTGGGACATTCCCTCGAGATTCGTCTTAAATACCATATGCAATTTAGTATGGATTTTTAGAGTGACTACAGAAGGCTGTAGGCTGGACCGACACAGAACAAACAAAGAACAAACAGACATTTGTTTGGCGTGGATTGCCGGTCACCAGAAGACTCTTCTGACCGAATACCTGAGGCACGAGGGACTCTGCCTCCGAGAATGACCCGGGTCAACTAGCAGGCCAGCAAGTCGCCTCTTTTGATTTTACTCGTCGAAGATGGGACCAAAACTGCTGCATGTGAAAGAATCAGGGGGAACGCATCCGCGAAATCCGCACTATAGCAGTGTATGCACTCTGAAACTTTCCCAAAGAGGTGGTGGTCGTCTTTTTGAAGCAAGCAAAGATCACCGTGCCCAAAAATGGCTTCTGCAATTGGTTATGCTTTCGGTGGCGCCTCTCTCAAACCAGGCCATGTTCCACGCAACTGCTTTCTCGTTCATCCTGCCTTTTCCGGTTGATGCAAGGTTGACGCCTCGAATCGAATCAGAGATTGTACAAGAGAAACACGTCGAACACGTCACCCACGCCATGCTCTGGCCGCAGGAGTCCATCTGCTTGTACTCTTCTGCCTCGGTACCACACCGTATCGCGATGGCCGGTTCGGCCCGTCCTGTAACAATTTCTGGACGTTTAGCTTGCCGTAGACGTTTATGGCGTGCGACAACAACGGAGGGTTTTCTTTTGCAATTGCCGCTTCAACACCGTGAAGACATTGAATGGTCAGTAGATAGATGGGTACTCACGATAAATTAAAATCTATGCGGCCAGTCGAGGCCGACTGATATCCACTCTTCGTGCACCTTACTCCATATCAGCAAGTTGTTCGCCGTTTGGACTGCGGAATCGAATCCATCTCTTCCATCAGTTTTTTTTTTGTGTCGCGTGCGAAACCATGTGTTTTGAATGCTGCACACGAGCGCGCTACAGAAGAGAAAAGAGCGAGAAAACGAATTTATTGAGAGGAATTATCGTCTGGAATTGTCAAGACGCGATCCGTGTATAAATATAGCTTCCGTGACCCAATTATGGACTTAAGCGGCTCTTTCCTTCTCACCACCACCACAAAATCCAGATGTCTCAAATAATTGGCCTGCTGAAAGACCTTCCTTCTCCTGAAGAGTACAACAAGCGCAAGGTCGCGCTTATCTCAGGTTTGGCTGCTTCGTTTGGCCTTTTTTCCAGCGCGGTGCTAATCGACGCGTAGGTATCACTGGACAAGACGGATCGTACCTGTGAGCTTGAGACAATTCTGCGGGCTCGCCTAGTGTACAATCCATCTAATCCATCTCTACAGTACAGAGCTTCTGCTCTCGAAGGGATATCAGGTTCATGGAATCATCCGCCGTTCATCCAGCTTCAATACTGGTCGTCTGCACCATCTGTACGAAGACCAGCATGAAAGTAGGTCCCCTCCCGTACGCCCGTGTATGCCGCTTACGTCTTTTCTCGCGATTATAGGCCCGGGCAAGTTCAAGCTGCACTACGGCGATCTGAGCGACAGCACCAATCTCGTGTACATTATCGCGCAGGTGCAGCCGACGGAGATCTACAACCTCGGCGCGCAATCGCACGTCAAGGTCTCGTTCGAGATGGCGGAGTACACTGGCGACGTCGACGGGCTGGGCACGCTACGCCTCCTCGACGCGGTGCGCACATGCGGGCTCGAAAAGCACGTCCGTTTCTACCAGGCCTCGACATCGGAGCTCTACGGAAAGGTCGTCGAGACACCCCAGAGCGAGACGACCCCTTTCTACCCCCGCTCCCCCTACGGCTGCGCGAAACTGTACGCGTACTGGATTGTCGTCAACTACCGCGAGGCCTACGGCATGTATGCGTGCAACGGCATCTTGTTCAACCACGAGAGCCCACGGCGTGGACGGACGTTCGTCACCAGGAAGATCTCGCGTGCCGCCGCAGACATCTCACTGGGAAAGCAGGCGTGCTTATATTTGGGGAATATCGACGCCAAGCGTGATTGGGGACACGGTACGTTTTTTGCTCTTCATTCGTTCCACCATATTCTCAAATGATCTCTGTTAGCGCGTGACTACGTCGAGGGCATGTGGCTTATGCTCCAACAGCCCAAGCCGGAAGACTTTGTTCTCGCGACCGGCGAGACGCACCCCGTCCGCGAGTTTGTCAACCTGTCCTTCAATGCACTCGGCATCGAGCTCAAGTACGCGCATTTCCGTTGGTCGTGTGGATTCAACTGACGAGCGCGACGCTTTCAGGTGGTCCGGCTCTGGTGTGGATGAGCAGGCGACCGATGTCAAGACCGGTAAGGTCGTGGTCAAGGTCGACTCGCAGTACTTCCGTCCGGCAGAGGTCGAGTGCGTGCTGATGTCTTTCGTGTCTTTTTGGCTCTACTGATGCGCCGCTTTCAGCCTCTTGCTGGGAACGCCCGCCAAGGCGGAGCGCCTGCTTGGATGGAAGCGCAAAGTTGATTTCCCCTCGCTGGTCAAGGAGATGGTGGAGGCTGATCTTAAAGCGTCGAAGAGCATGGTCGAGGACCAGAATTAATTGATACATTCGCGGTTTAGACACGCATAATTCATGGGACTGTAATTAAAGCACGGATAGACCTCGAGGTTCGGGGCAATAAACTGGATGTATTTGTTTCGAGGATTTTTCAAAACATCGAGCCAATGAAATCGTTGTTTGACCGTCACACGGTACCGCGGATCCGTAAGGACTTATAGCTACTCATGCCTTCTTGTTTCCCGTCCGTGCCGTATCGTAATTCTCGATGAACCACTTGACGCTTATGTTCAGCGCTGCGCACAAAACGTCAATCACGGCTTAGGAGGGGAACAAGTCAAAGGCACCTTGCTCAAACGGTGTGAACTGGAAGCTGCCAATGCGGTCCAGAAGCTTCTTGTTTGATGCAGGTTTCCGGAATTGTCCGTCTGCCTTGGTGGTGTCGAACTACGTGGGTGGGTAAGTGAGTACGCTGATACAGCGTTGGTGACGAAATGGACATACGGAATAATGGCCCTCAAAGCCGACAGCCTTCACAATGGCGTCGGCTATCTCCTTGATGCTCACTTCCTCTTCTTCCCCAACTACATAGATTGTGGATTCGGGGTCGGTAGAGGGCAAAGGCTAGGCGGGGTAACGTACCGGAGAAGATGATCGGCTCAACGTCGTCGTATTCGCGGAGCATCCATATGAAGAGCTTTGCAAGGTCGCGGGAGAAGATGAATTGACGGAGGGGTTTACCGGTTCCGCCAACAATGAATGAGGTGCCATTTTCTGGGTACAGAGTAAGTACTGAGATGATCACAGAGCGGAGACGCACTCTTGGCCAAATAGCATCTGTGGACGAGGGCGGGGATGACGTGCGCGTCTTCCAGAACGCTGTGAGCGGCGGTCATTTATTTGTTGATACGAGAATTAAGCTGTCACGTACTAATTGTCGTGGGGACCAAAGATGCTGGGTGGGATCGCGGACGTGAAGTTACAGCCAAACTCCTCCCTGTACGCGCTGCACAGTGTCAGAATGAGCGGGAGAGGTCGAATCGCCCGTCGGACTTACTGGTTCTGCACATCGACAAGCCGTTTTGCGTGGGAGTAGCCGAAGTTACTTTCGTGTGGTGGGCCGCCGTGAATCTTGTTCTCATCGAGCGGGTACTCTACCTTGTCAGGGTAGACGCAGGTCGAGAGGCATGAGATGAGCTTGGCGGTTTTGTGGGTGTACGACGCGTGAAGGACGTTGTCGTTGATCAAGATATTGTCCCGCAGGAAAGTAAGCTGTTAGGAAGATTAGGAGCGTTGCACACCGTTTGTAGGAAGGTAACCTTGTATTTCATGTTTCTGAAGAGCCCGCCAACTAAAGGAGTCCTTGATTAAAGGAAGAAATCGAGAGATGTGCAGAACACACCCAGTGCGGCAAGATGGATGACATGGCGGCTTGTACTTTTCATACAACTTGTTCGTTTGTTCTGGGTCTCTGTTGAATTCCAAATATAGATCCAACCTCAGGTCTCCTTCTGATGAGCTCGCGAAAATCCAGGTCTCATTCGGTAGTTTTCCGTATTTTGAGCCCACGGGCTCAGTTTCGATTATATATTGTGTGGCCTTCCCCACAAGCCCAGTACCACCAGTGACGAGGACGACAGCAGCAGCCATTGCCCAGTGTCTTGCTGAGAAACAAAGAAGCAGAAGAGCAAGAAAGTACGGGCCATCCCGTCAAGATCAGATCTCGTGTAGCAACTTGAATGTGGATATCATGATGGGCTCGTATTACGGAAGTTCGGGGTGGGTGCTGGGAAAGGTGTTAACAAGAGAGTAGAGGAAAGAGCATATTATCGGATATGTCGAGGACGCAATGAGGATGCGACGAGGACGCGACGAGAAGGTGATGGCTCACGTGCTATGCCATCTCCGGCTGTCTATCCTCAACTCACAGATTGCTCCTCTGCGGGAAAACAATGCAGACACTTGAGCCCGCAATAGGCTATTATGTATAAAAGGGTTCCCGGTGTCGGGCTCCATCGAAAATATGTACGTACAGTAGTCAAAATACCGCCTTTTGACTTGAGGGGATTCGAGCGTGTGGCGCGTGTAGTATAATGCCGCCTCCACTCCAAGACTCGTTCATGGAGCGTGTCCCAAGCGGTTTTGAATGAATGAAATTGTACCCCAACTACGGTGGGAATAGGGTTCTCGCAGCATCAGAGAGGTCCTGTTCCCAAAACTCTGGCGCACCGAAATAGCCGAGGTTCGGAAGGAGGAATTTATTCGTGTCCAGAGGAGGGAAGGTCTCGCCGATCACTTCTGCTGAGGAGGATTCAATGCCGAATATAGCTTTCCCGTTTTGCATTTGCAAGCTTAGATCCCCCGACTGAGACCAGCCGACAGCGGGATCCGAGTTTGGATTGTCGTACGGGTGCTGCACGGGAAGTACATGTTGCCCGGCTGCACCAAGCCCAGCTGGCCACTCTGAGAGGGTAGGCCCCGCATCAGGAGCAGGAATCTGCTCGCCCAGCCGACGCTCGATGAGCGGTTTAAGTCTGTCGTTCAGCATGGTGTGAAGGATGTCCCCCGTGCGCGTCGCGGATGCCCAGGTGCGGCCCATCTCATGCAGATACCTTACGCACGTTTCAGCGTGCGCAAGCGCTGTCCGGAGCACGGTATGCGCAGTGCGTGGACTCGCCGTCGCCTGTAGCGCGCGCAGCAAGAAAATTGTCCCAGCGCTGAAGATCACCTGCAGCACCGTGACTGATGCAAGGCGCAGCCCATACACAGAAGACCATGATTCGACAAGTTCGAGGATATTCTCGGCTGCGCGTGTGCACAACTACAGCGGATTGAGTTTCAGGAATTTTAGCAGGTGCCTTTTTGTTTTGGACGAACCTTGACGTGGTCGATTTCGGATTCTGAGTGCCGAGTGGCCTGAGTCCGACGGCTGAAGAAGGGCCGGTGTAGCGTGATGGAACACCACCAATACGCAAGATGCAGCATAAGCCGCTGTGGAGTAGATTTGTTCTGGTTCGCTTGAGATATGTCGAGCTGGGGCGGAAGTCGACTTTTCCAGTTATTGAGCTCCAGACTGCCGCAGATAAGTCAAGAACGACTGAGATCAAGTAAAACACGCACTCAATTTCGGTGACCTGTATCTTGACCTTTTCAACGTCTGGCCGAGCTGAGGAGTGTAAACCGTTGCTAGCCAGAACGTCAAAAGTGTGCGAGGAAAGCCGTAACGAGCGTAGCACGCACACGACGTCCGTAATCTGGCGCGCTATCACGAAGAGAGCTGATGTCTCGAAAAATACGAGGGTCAAATAATTCGGTTGCGGGGGGATGTTCGCCGGGGCATGATACCACGGCATCTGGTCCATTTCAGAATGCACGAACGGCATTGGGGTATTGCGCCGGGGCGGCCCACCGTATTCTCGCCCAAAGTAAAGGGCCCAGCAGACGTCCTAAGAGAGTGAGCTTATATTAACTTGAACAGAAGAAGACAGATCTCGAAACACACCAAAGAAAAGAGTGTCCAATGAGCCCAATTTCTCCCGATCATTTCGTCGTGGGTGATGAGGCCGGTTTTAACCCATGGCGCAGAATCGAGACCGAGCCCAACTATAAGAATCTTGAACAAGATTGGGATTTGCAAAAGTGGGCAACGTACGAGTCATGCTCAAACGAGTACTCATTCCTGAAAATCTTTGTGAGTAAGAGTATCATGCACAGAAATTTCCACAAACCGAAAAATAGTTCAGCTTGCACCCTTTCGCCTTCGTTCGCGTAATATGTCCCAATAAATGCCAGCGCATGAACCATGCTGAGCGTCGGGTGCTCGATGTCATGGAACAGGCTCGCTCGGGAGGCTCGGACAAAGTACTGTCTCGTTGCCGGGTCTCGGATGTAGGGATCATCGGAAAATACGGCAGATATAGCTAGAACGGCGTTGTGTAACATCGGAGAGTAGTGTGGTGTTCTGGGAGGTTCCTCTGATCGAGGAACACTCAAAGCGCGGTACATGTCTCTGAGAAAGAGATAAGGCACGACGCGGAAAGTCCACATGGTGAAGAATTTGAAACTCAAATCGAGAATCCTGGAAAAGCGATCAGAAATTTCCACTGCTGAAGATTTGAGACATACTTGTCGTGTTCTCTTCTTCCTAAATGTACCTCAGGTGGCAGATATCTCGACCAGTCGATATCTGGGTGAGTCTGAGATACATCCACGCTGTCCAGCTGTAGCACATAACAAGGGCCCGGATTGTCGACCATCGGAATTCGCGAAGCTTCATTTGGGGGGCCGTTATTGAAAGTGATAGATGTGGGGGCTGTAATTCCATGCGGAAGGAGGCCTCCGCTGCGGTTGTCTAGCTGCATCTCTGTTAGAATATTTGGCAGATCTATTCAGAACCTCTCTCGCCTTCAGGCGCTGCATTGGCACCGTCAGTTCCTGAGTAATCTCTTCGTCGGAATCGAGCGCATCCGCATCAGAGTCAACCTCTCCTTCCGGTCCACTCAGTTCTCCAGACTGTTGTGGCCGGAATTGAAGGTGGGAGGACACATCTTGGCACACACAACGCTGTAGTACGCCTTCCAGACGCTGGACATAGGCCTGGAGTGAATCGACGCGCCTCCGCAGGGCCTCGAAGTGCGCCTCTGTTCGCGGCTTGCGGGGAACAGCATCTCCCCAGGAACACTAGAAATTGTTCAGTGCCATGAGTGTAGTTTATGCACTCAGCTCACCTCTTCGTCCCGACCAGAGGCGATGCATGAACCGCACACCGGTTTCACCCCGTCGCATTTCGACTTCCTGCATCCGGGATTAATTACATGGCCGGCAGTGTTCCGCCTTCGGAAACCTACTTTCCACGACAAACCGTGCACGCCTGAGTGGCATACGGTCCACGAATCCTGGCTGGTGCAACTCTCTTTGGCATCAAGCACTTGAGGGCTTCTTGGAGGGCAACAGAGATTTACCTGGTCAATAGAGACGGCCTGACTTATAACAGAACGCTGTGATGATGGTCGGAGGCCACTTACGGACTTTGCACAATCTCAGTCAAATGTCTGTCCGACTACAGCTCTTCGAACACCGCGTCTGTGCCCCCAGAGAAATAAACAGCGTTTGAAGTGTGGTGAAGGACTGCCTGGGAAGCACATACTAAGGGATGTAGTTTCTCTCCCAAGCTCGACACAGATTTCTCACGGGTAGATCGTTACGTGATAACAAATTGCGTCGCTTCAAAACTTGCCTCAAACGGCGTTCAGCGACTCAAGCGCACTTGGAGAGGGGAGACTTTAAGGACAAACATATAAAGAATTTAAAACCATTTAAAGGTCGGTTTTCGGGAGCAAGGTTGCCACGGTCTGAAAAGAATACCACAATGACAACAGTGATCTCCATCCATGATATCCGCGTTCTATCGATTGCTCGGTGGTCAGCGCTGACAGTGACACTTGGATTTCAAAAGGTTGCAGCAAGATGATTGTTAATAACATTATGGTACAACAGAGATTCGCACCGGTCTCCAACGTTCGTCTATACTCTAGGCAGTTCTCCCAATCTACAGCGAACCTATGCAACCGGCTTCGGGCCGCGGCCAGCGCGCTCGAGCGTCCCCTCGGCTAGCTCGTAAGCCGGTCGATAATAATGCCGCCCATCGGGAGATGTAGGCGTTGCGACGGCATTGTCATGTCGCGTGTGCGTGGAGGATATGTACGCGGAGAGCACGCTGATGGGAGACGGACCGGGTGTGTCCGGCTGCGGCGTCGTGTGTGTGGATGAGAGCACCGTTGCGAGCGCGGTACCGGGGGTGAGGAGTGTACTCGAAGGAGGAGATGACGCAGGTGTAGACGCCGGTATGGTGACCAGGAGTGCGGGGTTTGGGAACGTATTGTATGTAGAGCCAAGGGAGGTGTACCTGCGGGGCTTGAGACAAAAACACGGTAGAAGCTGTAATGCGTACCCATAATCATACAGGTCGCAGTAGGGTACTTTGAGTTTCCGGAGGAATGTCCACACATCAGCGTAATCCCAGTTTATTATGGGATTGATACGCTCGAATTGGGGCCAGTCGGGATCGGTCATGTTACGGTGAGATAACGTAGCTGGCAGGTTTTTTAGATGGACAAAAATAAGTATGGCTCGAGCGCACCTCCATGGGGGTCCGAACGACGCGTGCCGATGAGGATCGCGTCGATATTGGGGAATTTATTCTTGTAGATTTGAAGCGCCTGCTTCATCCCTTCAGCTCCCTTGGCCTTCCCCACCGCCTTAGGTGCGGACTCTATATAGTCGGCACCATGCTTGGGTAAGGGCGTGACCACACTCTCCACTGTCTCCGAAGCTGGTCGACAGTGAAATAAGTCCAAGTTGTATCTCTTTGCTGACTGGTCGATAAAAGTCTCTAGTGTCGGAAACGGCGACGGTACGGCGATATAGACCGCCGGAATTGGTTTTACAGTCTCGGAAGGCGACAACCTTCTTGCAAGTGCTCCGGCGTACAGGTGCAAGAGGACAGTGCCTGTTCCGAGGTTGGAGACCGTAAAATCGTACTTGACCATGACTCACAATCTTTGCCGCCATTGAAGCTGATAGACACGCGTTCCTGCCTTGAATTTTCATAATTTGTGGGGAAATATATGGAGCGATTCATCCCCACCTACCCATGGGTATCCAGGGCTTCGTCAATCACATCCAGAGCTTCCTTGACCAACGGCGCAAGAGGATCTTGAGAATTAGCCAGGTCGTAGACTGTTTCGGCGACTTGCTTGCAATCCATTTCGAAGGATTGGGGGTTTATCCAGGCTAATCTGTATATTATTTTCTCCGTAGAGGAGCAAGCGGAAGGAGGAAAGGATGAGGGGAGGAAACGGATTTGATCCGAGCGGAACGGCCGTGCTAATCTTGTGCTACTTTTAGTTTCTTTGTTTCTCAGCAAGCTACTCACTGGCAATGGCTACCGTCGTCCTCGTCACTGGTGGTACTGGGCTTGTGGGCAAGGCTATACAGCATATAATCGAAACTGAGCCCATCGGGTCAAAATACGGAAAGCTACCCAACGAGACCTGGATTTTCGCGAGCTCTTCAGAAGGAGATCTGAGGTTGCATCCGGACTTACTTCTGAGTGCTCTGGATCTCAAAAACTCAACAGGAACCCAGAACAAACGAACAAGTTGTATGATAAGTACAAGCCGACCCATGTCATCCATCTTGCCGCACTTGGTGCGTTCTGCGCATCTCTCAGTTGCTCCCTTTTAATCCGGCGCTCTTTTAGTTGGCGGGCTCTTCAGAAACATGAAATACAAGGTTAACTTCCCGCAAAAGGCGTGCAACGCTCCTAATCTTCCTGACAGCTTACTTTCCTGCGGGACAACATCTTGATCAACGACAACGTCCTTCACGCGTCTTATACCCACAAAACCACCAAGCTCATCTCCTGCCTATCGACCTGTGTCTTCCCAGACAAGGTCGAATACCCGCTAGATGAGAACAAGATCCACAGCGGCCCACCACATGAAAGTAACTTCGGCTATGCCCACGCGAAACGGATGGTCGACGTGCAGAACCAGCAAGTAAGATCCGCCCTCCCCGGCCCATGCTGACGCCTTGCAGCGCGTACAAGGAGGAGTTCGGCTGCAACTTCACGTCCGCGATCCCAACCAACATCTTCGGTCCCCACGATAACTAGTACGCGCCACTTATGAATCTTGTTACGATTAAACGAATCCTGACACCGCCCACAGCGATCTGGAAGACGCGCACGTTATCCCCGCCCTCGTCCACAAATGCTACTTGGCCAAGCGTGGGTCTCCGCTGTGCGATCCTCTCAATGCTTACGACGGTCCCAGAAAACGGCACCCCATTCATAGTCGCCGGAACTGGAAAGCCCCTCCGCCAATTCATCTTCTCGCACGACCTTGCAAAGCTCTTCATATGGATGCTCCGTGACTACGACGATGTCGAGCCGATCATCCTATCTGGTACGTCGTCCCATCTGACCTCTGTCTTTCACCCTAAACCCGTATATTCTGCGCAGTTGGGGAAGATGAAGAGGTGAGCATCAAGGAGGTGACCGATGCCATTGTCAAAGCTGTCGGCTTTGAGGGCCATTATTCCGTATGTCTCATTTCGCCACCCATGTCACCGCACCGACTTTGGCAATCTTTGCCCTAGTTCGACACCACCAAGGCGGATGGACAATTCCGGAAACCCGCGTCGAACAAGAAGCTTCTGGACCGCATTGGCGGGTTCCAATTTACGCCGTTCGAACAAGGTACCTTTGACGTGTTCCCCCTCGATCGCGACTGACGGTTTGCGCGCAGCGCTGGACATAAGCGTCAAGTGGTTCATTGAGAACTACGATACGGCGCGGACGGGCAATAAGAAGGCATGAACATGCACGTCCTGTACGGGAGAACTTGGGTCTCTTCGATAGAATGCGAATCAGGTCAAGCAGTAATATATAATGCTTTCACGAATTAGGAAGATTGATAAGCTCTCGAGTCAAGTACTCTAGTTATTGCCTGGCAACTCGGGGTCTATCTATGCGTGCTTCAACTATATTCCTCGACCGAGGGAGCTAACGCAAACGCTCGAAGATACATACTCAAACCGCCTCAACTCCAAGAATCGCCCGTGGAGCGTGTCCCAATGAGTTTTGAATGAATGAAATTGCACCCCAACTACGGTGGGAATAGGGTTCTCGCAGCATCAGAGAGGTCCTGTTCCCAAAACTCTGGCGCACCGAAATAGCCGAGGTTCGGAAAGAGGAATTTATTCGTGTCCAGAGGAGGCAAGGCGGTGTCGCCGACCAGTTCTGCTGGGGAGGATTCATTGCCGAACACAGCTTGCCCGTTTTGTATTTGCAAGCTTAAATCCCCCGACCGAGACCAGCCGACAGCGGGATCCGAATTTGGATTGTGGTATGGGTTCTGCACGGGAAAGACATGCTGCCCGGCTGCACCAGGCCCAGCTGACCACTCTGAGTGGGTAGGCCCCGTATCTGCAGCGGGAATCTGCTCGCCCAGCCGACGCTCGATAAGCGGTTTAAGCTTGTCGTTCAGCATGGTGTGAAGGATGTCCCCCGTGCGCGTTGCGGATGCCCAGGTGCGGCCCATCTCATGCAGATACCTTACGCACGTTTCAGCGTGCGCAAGTGCTGTCCGGAGCACGGTATGCGCAATACGTGGGCTCGCCGTCGCCTGTAGCACGCGTAGCATGAAGATTGTCCCAGCGCTGAAGATCACCTGCAGCACCGTAGCTGATGCAAGGCGGAGACCGTATAGAACCGACCACGTCTCGGTGAGCTCGAGGATATTCTCCGCTGCGCGGGTGCATAACTACGGTGGATTGAGTTTCAGGAATTTTAGCAGATGCATTTATTTTTTTGACGAACCTTGACGTGGTCGGTTTCGGATTCCAAATGCCGAGTGGCCTGAGTCCGACGGCTGAAGAAGGGCCGGTGTAGCGTGATGGAACACCACCAATACGCAAGATGCAGCATAAGCCGCTGTGGAGTGGATTTGTTCCGGTTCGCTTGAGATATGTCGAGCTGGGGTGGAAGTCGACTTTTCCAGTTATTGAGTTCCAGACTGCCGCAGATAAGTCAAGAACGACTGAGGTCAAGTAAAACACGCACTCAATTTCGGTGACCTGCACCTTGACCTTTTCAACGTCTGGCCGAGCTGAGGAGTGTAACCCGTTGCTAGCCAGAACGTCAAAAAGTGTGCAAAGAAAGCCGCAACACACATAATACGCACACGACATCCGTAATCTTGCGCGCTATCACGAAGAGTGCCGATGTCTCAAAAAATACGAGGGTCAGATAATTCGGTTGCGGGGGTATGTTCGCCGGGGCATGGTACCACGGCAACTGGTCCATTTCAGAATGCACGAACGGCATTGGGGTATTGCGCCGGGGCGGTCCACCAAATTCCCGTCCAAAGTAAAGAGCCCAGCAGACGTCCTAAGAGAGTGAACATATATTAACTGGAACGGAAGAAGACAGATCTCGAAACACACCAAAGAAAAGAGTGTCCAATGAGCCCAATTTCTCCCGATCATTTCGTCGTGGGTGATGAGGCCGGTTTTAACCCATGGCGCAGAATCGAGACCGAGCCCAACTATAAGAATCTTGAACAAGATTGGGATTTGCAAAAGTGAGCAGCTCACGAGTCATGCTTAATCGAGTACTCATTCCTGAGAGCTTGTGTAAGTAAGGACATCATGCACAGAAATTTCCACAAACCGAAAAATAGTTCAGCTTGCACCTTTTCGCCTTCGTTCCCGTAATATGTCCCAATGAATCCCAGCGCATGTACTATGCTGAGGGTCGGCTGCTCGATTTCATGGAACAGGCTCGCTCGGGAGGCATGGGCAAAGTACTGTCTCGTTGCCGGGTCTCGGATGTATGGATCATCCGAAAAAATGGCAGATATAGCTAAAATGGCGTTGTGTAGCATCGGAGAGTAGTGTGGTGTTCTGGGAGGTTCCTCTGACCGAGAAACACTCAAAGCGCGATACATGTCTCTGAGAAAGAGATAAGGAACGACCCGGAGAGTCCACATGGTGAAGAATTTGAAACTCAAATCAAGAATCCTGGAAAAGCGATCGGAAATT
The DNA here is from genome assembly GCA_029378375.1 of Mycena olivaceomarginata. Classification (NCBI taxonomy): domain Eukaryota; kingdom Fungi; phylum Basidiomycota; class Agaricomycetes; order Agaricales; family Mycenaceae; genus Mycena; species Mycena olivaceomarginata. Next base: position 79,097 of record JARKIC010001946.1, read on the forward strand.
TTGACTGCTGAAGATTCAAGACATACTTGTCGTGTTCTCTTCTTCCTAAATGTACCTCAGGCGGCAGATATCTCGACCAGTCAATATCTGGGTGAGTCTGAGATACATCCACGCCGTCCAGCTGTAGCACATAGCAAGCGCCCGGGTTGTCGACCATCGGAATTCGCGAAGCTTTATTTGGGGGGCTGTTATTGAAAGTGATAGATGTGGGCGCTGTCATCCCATGCGGAAGGAGGCCTCCGCTGCGGTCGTCTAGCTGCATCTCTGTTAGCATATTTGGCAGATCTATTCGAAACCTATCTTGCCTTTAAACGTTGCGTCGGCATCGTCAGTTCCTGAGTAATCTCTTCGTCGGAATCGAGCACATCCGCGTCAGAATCAGCCTCTCCTTCCGGACCACTGAGTTCTCCAGACTGTTGTGGCCGAAGTTGAAGGTGGGAGGTCACATCTTGGCACACACAACGCTGTAGTACGCCTTCCAGACGCTGGACATAGGCCTGGAGTGAATCGACGCGCCTCCGCAGGGCCTCGAAGTGCGCCTCCGTACGCGGCTTGCGGGGAACAGTATCTCCCCAGGAACACTAGAAATTGTTCAGTGCCATGAGTGTAGTTTATGCACTCAGCTCACCTCTTTGTCCCGACCAGAGGCAACGCATGAACCGCACACCGGTTTTTCCCCGTCGCATTTCGACTTCCTGCATCCAACATTAATTACATGGCCGACAGTGTCCCGCTCTTCAGAAACCTACTTTCCGCGACAAACCGTGCACGCCTGAGTCGCATACGGTCCACGAGTCCTGGTTGGGGCAGATCCCTTTGGCATCGAGTACGAGGGCTCTGTTGAGAGCAACGGAGATTTACCTGGTCAAAACCTAACCTAGAGACCGCCTTACTTAAACAAGAATGCTGTCGTGACGGCTGGAGGTCACTTGCGGACCTTGCACAATAATCCCACTCAAGTTTTCGTCCAGCTTCAGCCCTTAGAACACGGCGTCTATGCCCAGCGAAATAAACAGCTTTGGAAGTGTGCCGAAGAACTGCCTGGGAAGGACATACTTACTAAGTACGAGTTCTCGGCTGGATATATTTCTCACGTGTATATTGTTACGTGATAACGAATCGCTTCGCGCTCAAGTCGCGTTCACCGGCTCAAGCGCACTTGCAAGCGGGGAGGCTTTAAGGCAAATTATAAGCTTCGCTCGCAATGAAGAGTTTAAAGCCATTTGAAGCCCAATGTTCGGGAGCAAGGTCGCCAGCAGCCAGGAGTGATCTCCACGTTCTATCGATTGCTCGGCGCTGACACTTGGACTCGGATTTCAAAAGCATCAGACTTTTGACATTTTGATTGTGAGGTTGTACAACCCCGAAAAACCTCGGAGGAGGAGGAGGAGGAGGATGTATACCGGCGCGGTCCCGTTAAGAAACAGCCGGGGCCCGTACTACATACAAGTGTCAATTGTATGCTACGGATACTCTCATCCTTTCACCATTTCACAACCTGAGTACCCCGTCAAACACCTCCCCAGCTAGGTCGGTAATAAAAAAGTGAAAAAATACCGGTGGGATAGAGATGCATTCAAAGCCCCAGGGCGGCCTGGTGTCCAGAATTGAGTATGAGGGATGATTTAACTGGTATTAATGCAATGATTAATGCAATGCGCTGTATGTATATCCTGCAGGCCTGAATATCGGCGTAGTAGAATAATGAGCAAGGACGTCGTAAGCATATTTGGCTAATCGCTGTATAATATCGAGATTCCGCGTGTCTATAAGATATCGTATAAAGTCATCCATGGATGGCCACCTCCGAGGGATAGTGGGCAGCATCGAATATATGTCAATGAGGAAGCACTGCCTCATCTCGACAAGTGTGGGCGCGCTGCACGGCAGTAGCGCGTAGCCCTCGCTCTCCACATTGAGCAAGCATAGGCGGCATAGCCTTGCATGCCGGGGGACGGGGGGCCTCAGTCGTTCCTGGTAGCGGAGTAGTTCAAACGGAGTAGTTCAACCGCCAAGGAGTGGGAGGAAAGGAGAATGCGCGTCAAGGCTTTGCAGTGTGCCGGGACCGGGACCCGGAGGTATAAGCGAAGTTTCATAGCCACGGGCTTTAAGCTCCTGTCAGCAGTATGCTCCGCTCGACCTTGTATGAGGGGCAGCCGTCCCGACATGCTGACAATTTGCTGACCAATCCAGGTAGAGCAAGAGGCATTCAGGCAGCGTTTAAGGTCTGCAATACCGTCAGGGGTGAGGGAGTCCATGGACAGGAGGACGGGAACGGGGAGGTGAGATAGTGCGTAGGTCTCGGTAAGCGACGCCGGCAAGATGGGTTGGTGGAAGCGACATCAGGTGTGCTAGATAGCCGATAGTGAGGGATAGTCGCCTGTAGCGCAGAGGGATAATACCAGTCTCGGAAAATAGGCTTGCGATCACAGAGCGTCTGTTAAGGCCGAGGAGTCGGCACAGATATTCGTTCTGGATGTCCTCCAGCTTTGACACGTGAGCGTGAGTGACATCCAGGGCGACTTCGCACCCAAAGGTGAGATGCAGATCGATTCAAAGTCATATTCGCGACAGCACGGGCTTTTGAAGCTTTCTTCGCATAGTGAGTGGAGAAGATATCCCTGCTGATGCTGGTGAAGAGGACGCCTACAAATTTGTACTGCTTCACAAGTAAGATGATCGTTTCGCCAACGCGCATAATGGGAACGTGACGCGGTATTTCACCGAAGATCACCCACTGCGTCTTAGATACGCTAACCACCATGAAGTTCACTTTGCACCACACAAAGAAGGTGTTAATTTTCCGCTGTAGACCCTTAGGTGTGGTGGAAAAAAGAACGACGTCGTCGGCCTGCTCGAGGTGTCAAGGATGATGTCGTTACCATCCTCGCTGGAGACTTCCGCAAGGTCGGCAAAGTAGACATTCCATAAGACGGGTGAGGCCGTGTTTCCTGTGAGGATGCCTATGAGCGACTTGAAAGAGGCCGTGACCTCCGAGCCCTGTCTCACAACATACAACATCCGCGCGTACAGCGGAGCCAGTCGCAGAGTGGTCCCGAGACCCCCGCGGCGTACAGGTTCCCTACCTGCGCAGCGTCGGGTTCGTGCACGTAGCCGAGGACGTGGCAGCAGTGGCGTTGGGTGGGCATGAAGCGGGGAGCTCCACGACCGAGGACGTGGCAGAAGTAGTGTTAGGTGGGCACGCGGCGGGGAGCTACACAAATAACGTCGAGCCGATAGAGCCCATTCATCCCGAGGCGGTTCCTGAGGATGCGACTGGTGCGGCAGAGTATTTTGGACGGCTGGTCCTCAACTGAGGGCATGTGGAGAGAAGCAGGGCGCAGCGTATAGTGATTTCAAAGTTTAAGTAGCACATTAGTAGTCAGCGCAGAACATTATAGAAAGCACATTCCGGGCAGCGCCGGAGAAAACAGTAGGGATGAATATAGAATTTCGTCCGTTGTAAAAATAATTTTGGGAAATTGGGTGATTAGGGAAGGTGCGGGTAGAAACGGGCCACGGGAATATCACCCTGAACGTCCCGAAGAGATAGGGGCAGGGAGAGTGCAGCCAACATCATAAAAATGAGATAATGGCGAGAGACCCAGGAGGCTTGAGAAGGTTTTGGCCATGCGGCGTAGGTACCGCGGTGAGCAGGGAGGGAGGATGAGAGCAAAACAATATTGGGAGACCCCTATTGTGTGTAGCGGCAATGCATAGGCCGAAGTGAGCTATCTGCGACCGTTGGGAGTACACCATGTATCCCTTTTGTGCTCAGGCTATGCCCTACGCATCTGGGTAATACTGGTTTCCTCGTTCTCTAGGTCATTTGCAGTGGATGATGATGGTAGGAGTCATCGGAAAACCTGCAAAAACCTCGCAATCTCACAACGTCAAAACCCTATGTCCGGAATCCACAACCTTGGCCGTTCGAGCCCCCGTTGGGGCATTATTTCCCCTTTTCCCAAAAATCCTTTTGGGGACCAGGTGCATTCCGCTTCTTAAAAAGTTGGCAGACACCCCTTTCACGACTTTGGAGCCATTTTTTTTTGCTTCTTTTGCGGTCATGTTGAGGTTGTGAGGTTGTCGGCTAATCCGGCAACCTGAAAACCCCGAAAAACCCGCAATCAAAATGTCAAAAGGCTGATGAGGTTGCAGCAAGATAGCCGTTCGACTCTATAATAACATGGTACATCAGACATTCGAACCGGTCTCCGACATTCTAGATAGTCGACGACGGTTCTCACACCAATCTCTAACATTTCCACGAAAATAATTATGGGCTCAGGTACTGTACTATTTGATTCAATTCGTCGGTCACGCGTCACAGGGTCCCAAATTGACGAATAATTTCGCGCCTGTCACAGGTCACCGAGGCTGAGCGCGAACTTGTCAAAAAAGTCACAAAATCGGGAAAAAAAACGCGTCCAAAATTGTTTTTTTTCTTCGCTGACGCGCCCTGATGTTGGAATGGCCGCAGTGCTCACACAGCTGTCATTTCTGACGTGATCGGAGAAACTTGACTTGTAGTGGGAGGGGAGGTTAAATTTGATGAGTTTTACACAGGAAGGTCCTCGGGGGGTGGGCATGCGTTTGCTGTTGCTTCAGGGATCCGGAGAGACTCTGGGAGAGCCTCCATTGCGGCGAAGACGACAAGCGGCGGTGCGCAAAAAGGCTTACGGCAGCCGATTGATCTCGCATCATTCTGATCCGCTTGCGCATGCCCTCTCCAAGAAGTTGGAACTATCGGATTGATGGTGGACAACGGAGTCCATGGAGTCCATCACCGGAGCTCTTTCCGTGCAGCTGATACACCTCCACAAGACAACCACACCCCATAGTCTTTAGCGAAGTCACTGCATCTAAATTCCTCCAGTACCTTCCCTACTTTGCACTATTGACGGTATCTTGACTTTTATATGTCTTCTACGAGTAAACTATATCTGTTGCCATGCTCCAGCCTGCACTGTTCGATCAAAGTGCTACAGCCATTTCGATCCAATAAATTCAACAAGGGTAAATGCCCTCACTGAAATCCATCTATAAAGATACCTGGATATTGAAGTCTTCAGGTGTTTTACTGTGGAGGAACATCTGCATTGGTAGGCCTACACGGTTTTGTCTACAGGGAAATCACTACACTACAACATCCGCAATCATAAGTCTTGAAGGAAATCTGTACACCAAGATGGCTGGACGGACACAAGCTTGCTAATTTTCAATCTCGGTGATCTTTCTCTTCAACGATCATCATGGTCCTTGCACGGTTGATCCTCAAACGTCTGCTCGCCCATGAATCCCTAATGAACAACTTACAATTTGGACAAGTCGTCCGATTTCTGGACTTCACAAACAGAGTCTGGGATGAAATTGTCCTGCCAGACCAATACCATCCCCTCGAGCTTCCTGCCCACGTTGTCCAACTCCTTGGCGCCATCTTGAACCTCGACCCCAGTCTCATACAACTCATGTGGAGTGCTTTTGTGGACATAGCTGAAGCGTCGCATCAAGAGCGCGAGGGTTTGGAACCATCACTCGATGATGCCTTCCGAATCCATGCACATTCGCACCAGATAGGTCTTTGATTCATTCCTCGTATCTTCAACAAGAAAATAACTCAGACAAAAATATCCAGGTGCAGAGGTCTTATCTCCTCCCTTTTCTTTTTGTCCAACTCCGGCGTGCAATAGACACAAACTGGGTGAAGAGATCTCAGTGGAAGGTCGGCTGTACACTCTCCATCGTGGTGTCCTGCCAATATTCTCCAAGTCTCTATACTGCTGTTGTAGGCCTTTTTTTTTTTTTGACGCACCAAAACATAAATCTCAACTTTTTTTTCACAGCTTGTCTCACACGCTACTATCACAACTATTTTGTTGCCAATGCCAGCGAAACCACCTCGAGGTGACAATACTATTCTGCAGACCCTCCTGGGTTCATTCATCTCAACATACATGGAATCAGATCTCTGCCGCCACTTTGGAATTCAAATGGCCCTGGCTCAGCAAGTTTTGTCACCTTACTTGTCCTTTCATGGCTTACTCTATGTCTAGTGACACTTGTCAGGGAATTGCATGGGTATACAACAAGGTTTTGGGTGCCTCTAATCTACCCAATGCTTCACGCCTGAGCGTTGAACTCACCGGTGAACTTGTGTTGGACGCATTCTTGCTCCATGCAATACTACATGATAAACAGAGTCGCTGCGAGATTCTGTCCTTACCACACAAAGGTTACCAAAATCATCGATTCAACGAGGCGCTTGCTGAAAGGAACCGTCGTATGGCTGGGACTGGGCAAGATATGTGGGTGCACGCCTGTAACCGGTGCATGAAAATATACCAGGGGGAAGATTGGCGGCTGGTGTAAGTCAATTTCCCTTGTTTCTGAGCTCCTGCTCACACTCTTGTACCCTATCCTTGGTAAGATTGTATGACTGCAGGTGTTCATGACGGTGTATCTGTGCGACATGCTTGCTGCAGTGTGCACGATTGTCTCGAGGCACTTCCTTCTCAACGTGCTCATTTCTGCCATACACATCGTGACTTGGCCAAAATTTGCGCCATAAATGGCTGCGATGCTCCCATAGAGCCTGGGTTTCAGACCTGCACTAATTAGGAGCATCGGGAGTTTCAAAAGGATGCCGATGAACGGAATACAGCCATGTTTCAACTCCAGAGTCGGCTCCGTAAAAACATGATCTCCCAAGTCCCCCTGGCCGGCACAGCTAAATCTGTGGAATCTGTCTTACCACAAGATCAGACTCTGTTGTCATCCGTACCTCTGCTGCAGACACCTTCAATCTCTGAACAGTCAACACGGTCCGCCAAGCTCAAGGGCAAATTGACTCGGAGCTGGATGCACAACGAACAGCTCTTTTTGGCTCTGAGGGAGATAAGGACCGCGGTGTCGGTATCGAAATGTTTATGATTCGAATCGACTGCGTTCGTCCTCTAGAGGGGAAAATATAGTCGGATGATAGTGAGGAAGGTCGGTGCATGAATCCGGTGTGTGTGTGATGAATATATGTGTGTGTGTGTGATGGTAATTCGTGGAGACCGTTCGTCTCCTGTGTACGAGCGAGTGTGGCGGACCTGTTGTCAGCCGAACCGGGAGAGAAAGAGAATGTACTAAACCTGGTTCCCTGTACAATGTACCAGAACCCTAAATGCGTTGCCCTGCCTGCTTTCCTTGATGCGCTCTTCCCCTTAGAACCAGCGCTGGAGGTACGATGGATATCGCACAGACGAGGACAACCGACGTCGTTCGGACGATGGTTGAGACAATCGGTCTCAGTGGTGCGGACGGCGATTTGAATCTGGTGGCTTCTCTCCGGGCCTGTTTTCTACAGAGCGATGCTCGCGAGAACGGTGATCCTAATCGAGGAAGCCTG